>OZ012738.1:130931280-131146280 GCA_963859935.3 Lathyrus sativus
GAAGTCAGAAGATTCTCAGGGAGAGTGGTTGAAACCAAGGTTGTGTGCCTCCTAACTTGAGAGTTGTGGGAGTTCCTCAGATGATTCTGAAGCCATGAGGATGGACTTAGAGCCTTGAGATAGCCTATGAGATGTCTTGAAAGCCATCATGAAGCCTAGGTAGGTCATGATACAAGATTGAGAAGACTCAGCCATGAGTGGTGCAATTAGGGTTTGACTGGGTCAACCCTAAGTCAACTGTGTATTTGGAGAAGGTTGAGACCTGATTCAAAGGCCATGTAATCATGGATTGATGCATTGAGATTCTATAAGGATGATTTCAAGGTTAACTCCTCATGATTGAAGAGTTTGAGAAGTTTCAAGCTAGGGTTTCTAAGGCTTGACAATGTAAAATCCCCTAGTTTGACCCCTATCTTCAAGGCAGTTTAGCTCAAGATGTGATTGTCATATCATCTTACCCCCAACATGAATGTTGTAGAGCTTGATCTTAGCTTTAATTTGAGTGCTAGAAGTCCTTGATAGGATTTGTAGAACTCAAGTTATGACTTTGTCAAGTTATAGGTCATCTGAGGTATGTGAATCTGGGGCCTTGAAAGTCACCCAACTTGCATCAAACTTTTGCCCAAGAAGGATGATTCCTATGGACTTTTGGTCAACATGAATGTTGTTCCTTATCCTCTTATCTTTATAGAGAGTACTAGAAGTCCTTGATAGGATTTGTAGAACTCAAGTTATGGCTTTGACAAGTCAAGGGCATTTTGGTCATTTGGAGATACAGGTCATGAGATGGTGGAAAGGCTTGTAGCTCAAAGTTGCAAAAATGACCTAAAATAAGGACAAAAGTTAAATAAGCCAAAGTTGGAAATTGATATTTTTGACTTACACATCCAAACCATGGCATGTAATATATCATTTTGACTCTAGAAGACATTTTAAAGACATTGGTTTAGCCACATTTTTTATTTGAGGTCTAAATTATGGACTTGCTTTGAAAAGCACTTACTTGCATATTAAGCCACATTTGCAAAACTCAAAATTAAGGCATGGGCAAGGGTTTTGCAAGCTAAACACCTCTAATATCTCACTAGGGGAGAAATTAAGAGTGAATGGGATGAATTCCGAGCTGTTTGCAAGGGTTGTACATGTCATGATAAGTGATTCAAAATCTCATGACATGAGAAGTGTAAAATCTCATTGGAAGGATCTAGAGGGTTCTAGATCATCCAAACTTCATCTATATATTGAGTAGAATGGATCCATGGCTGAGGTTGGTGATCATTGAAGGATTGAGCTTAGTTTGAGAGTGAATTTTCTTGGATTGCAATTGAAATCGGTTTCACCAAATTCCTCAATTTCCATTCATTTTCTTGCTTGATTCTTCTTCCACGAGTGTCAAGGAGTGATTTCAGATCATCTCCAAGAAGAATTGGTGGCTAGATCATGTAGGAGCAAGTGGTTTTCAGCACCTGCAACTCATCATCGTGTTTCAAGATTGAAGCACTTTCCATTGATTCTTTTGCATACAGAAGCAAGAAGAAGGTTCAGTGATCGTGTCCAGAAGATTTGAGAGCTTGATTTGGCGGATTCGTGCATCTGTTATTCAAGAATTTCCAGGTTGGTAACCTTCTTCCTATAGCATGATTTAGGTAGAATTAGGTTGAATTAGGGTGCTAGATTGATTGTAGAATGGCCTAGGATGGATTTCAGATGGTTAATTGATCAATTAGAGACAAATTAAGTGAATCACCATTTTCGGTTGAGATTGGGAGATGATGATTCTTGAGGTTTCAGAAGAAACTAATGGTATGGTTGAATTCGTGGCAAGATTTGGAATGAGTTTCATGTTTTGACCTCTTGGATTGGAGGCTTCTAGGAAAAACTAGGGTTGAAGGGGATGATTGGAGCTCCATCGGCGGTGGCCAGAGCTGGGCGCGAAGCTCAAGCGTTTGAAATGGAGAAGATGAAGTTTTCACCATTAGATCATGGTCTGACCATTGACTAGAAGCTGATCCAACGGCTGTGTTTTAAAGTTGAGTTGTGAAGGATCCTGAGGCAAGAAACGCTGCGTTTCATTTATTTGATGTTTTGGGCTTAGTGATCTGAGTGCTATTCACACCCCCCAGCGAGCCCAACCCAGTTTTTTAACTGAAAATGATTACTTCTTGCACTGTGTGTTTAATCTTTTTGTTGGATTTTCATTTAATTTTTTCATTTTATTCATGATTCTTGTAAAAATCATAACTAATTGAATATTAATCCAATCAAACCCATTCGTTTTGCATATTAATCATGATTTAGTCTATTATTTTTTAGAGAAAAAATATTTTCATTTAATGTAATTTCTGATTTAATTGGAATTTTGCATTTTAATTGATATTAAAATGTTCATGTTTGATGCATATTTTTGTAGAATTTTGTTTGATCTCATGGTGATGATTCTAAGCCTAATTTTTTGTGTGTGATTAGGTTAGACATGTATGCTCCCATAGTATTTTTCTCACATTTTTTTGATGAAATATGTGTGCTTTCTAGATTGATATTTAGAGGCTTCCTTTTAGGGTTTTAGGTTTGATACCTTGTAATGTAGAATTTAGTTCTAAGTCCAATTTGATGATTTGATCTCTGGAATTAATGTGGTAGAGTCATGATTGATCTAGGTTCCTATAGTAATTTTTGTAGGATTTTACAATTGATTTTAGTATTTTAGCTAGGACTAACTTTAGTACAAGGTTTTAGGTGATCCTAATTTACTAATTCAACTAGTTTAACTTCCCGAGTCCCCTTAGATTAGGGTTTGTGCTTGGTTTGCCTTTGGTTGAGATTGAAGACAAGTTGAAGACAAGAGGAGGATGCTTAAAGTTGCTTGGAGCTTTGGATTTGTTGGTGCCTGAAGGTGTCTGATGAAGATTAGGAGATAGGACATAGGGAGAGCCTTGTAGTTAGAATGATTTCTTTCACAAACATGGAAAGCATCTTGTGCTTCCATTCCTCCCAATGACTAAAAGTCCTTCTCAGATATTCACATCCCTCCTTTGGAAGGATGAGTGGCTTTATCTGGGAAGTAGAACTTTGAGGGAACCAGTCTCTCATAATGATGAACCCTTGCAGGCTTCCTTTGGTTGTCAGTAAGTTGTTCATCATTTCCTCTCACTCTGTTAAATCAATTATCTTCTGGTTTGAGTATCTTGAAAGATGTTGGGCTTGAGTTTGAAGATGAGGACTTCATTGAAGAGTGTGGTATAGGATGATTCCTTGAGCATTGCCATTGTAGCTGAAGCTTGAAGGGCTTGAAGAACAAGTTGATACTTGAAGACCCAATGAAGATGGAGGGAAGAGTGAGGAGTTCCTTGCTTAAGGGAAATTGAAGGATGAAGTTGACACTTCTAAGTGATTGAAGACTACTCTGAGAAGCTGAGGCTTGTAGATGAAGAAGACCAAGTTGAAACTGATAAAGCAAAGAGAGCTGAAGCTTGAAGACTAAGTTGATACTCATGAAGAGGATTCAATTAAGATTAAGTGAAAAGTTGAAGCCGAGGAATAAAGGATGAGTTGATACTTAAACTGAGACTTGAGATCCTGAAGGAATCAAATTAATACTTGTAGTTAAGGGTGAAGCCTGAAGATGGAATTGACTGAAGAGCTGAAGCTTGAAGAAGAAGATTAAGTTGAAACTTCTGTTTGAAAGGTTGAGAGCTTGAAGGAACAAATTGATATTTGTCATGGAAGCTGATAGCCTTGAAAGGTGATTGAAGTCTGAAGATTGGGTTGCTAAGTGAAAAGTTGAAGCTTGGAAGAGAGGGGTTGATCTGCTTTCTTGTCTGTTTTCTTTTTTGTATTGCTGAGGTGCCTTATTTGACTTGCTTGATGCATTAGAATAAGTCCATATCTAGACTAACTTTAATCTAGGAGCATGATTGCACTAGAGGTTGAGTTACTCCCTCTGCTTGTATTGTTACTGTATGACTTTGCTTGCGGGTATTCGGTAGAGCCCTGCTCCCTTGCCCATGTGGTTTACTTTGCTTGATAGAATTCCATTTTCTTCTGTATGATTACAGTCTCTTATATCCTGCTTGATAGCATGTTGTTATTATTGTTTTATGATTACTGTTATTCATATCTGGCTTGAGGTTGAGATGAGCTTGTGGAGGTTGCTGCCCCACACACATTTCCTCCCTCACTTGCATGGCATGCATTTTACAGTTGTTTACTGTTTACTGTTTAAGCTGATGCTTTATCTGTTTCCGTTTATCATTGATATGATCCCTTAGGACTCTCATTTCCTTTGATAAGGGAATGATGATAGAACTTTAGGTTGAAACCTATGCATGATGACTTCTAGGAGATCCTTGTTTCAAACCTCAACCATAGGATGAATCCTTGGCATGACAACATTAGGACTTGATAGTCTCCCTTTAGTTGAAACTGTTCGTTCTCTCTTCTCATCTCAAAACAGCTTAAAATACAGTAATCATGAATGATTTCTTTCGTACGTTACGAGCCTTAAGCTACCTTAGAAAGGGTTGTCGGAGAGTTTCTTTTCAACAGTCTGGATGTTTAGTATGGTACCCTTTGGGTGACATACGGCGCATTCACTCTCAGGTCATAGTCTTTAGTGCGATTGAAATTGCAAGCACAATAAAAAACAGTTCTTTCGTAAAAGACAGAAAACAAACTTCAAACCGTTTTGCCCCGTGGGCCCATAAGTCAAAGGAAACTTTTCTGAAGAAAAGAGTGTCGTTAGTTCCCAGTTCTACCGCAAACGGTAACGCTTAAGTCTCCAAGGGTCGAGCTGCGTACCTCCAACTGCTGGAACTGTCTGTTAACCCTACTCGATAAAACAGATGAATCTGAATTCCCGTAACCCGTATTATCCCAAACTACGTAAGCTCTGATCTTTCAAGCCTGTTGAGAGTACGTAGGCACAATGCTGATGTATTGGCGAGCCACCTTCCCCATAACCCGTAGTTAGTCGAACTACGTTGACTCTGATTTCTCATTCTCTGATGAGAATACGTAAGCATAAAGTGTGACGCTTTGCCGAGTGATTTTCTTTTCTTTTTAAGCCAGCCTTGATAGGTAGATAGATAAACCAACTCGTCCAGTAAACACAACAAGCGTGGATCCCGTCGAGTACGACGGACGTGAGAGGTGCTAATACCTTCCCCTTGCGTAACCGACTCCCGAACCCAGATAATGGTTGCGATGACCTTGTCTTATACCTTTTTCGTCAGGTTTTTCCGATCGTTTCCTTTCCCGTTCTGAGGGATAAATAACGAAAGGTGGCGACTCTTCTGTTTTTCTAGCACCTTATTTTCGCGAAAGCGACAGCTGGCGACTCTGCTGGGGACTTGATAGTTTCCTGGGATCCAACGTCCTGTACGCGAGTCAGTTTGGGGATCCGACGTCCCCTGCGAGAGTCAATCCTAGCGCTTGTATGATTACTTGTTGGGTTGTGTTTATTTATCGCACTTTATGTCCCGCACTTTATTTTCAGTATGATATGATTATCTATGCTGTTGTGGGAGGGGCATTCTGATGAGTGAGAAGCCAGACCCAGGCTTGAGTGAACATAGCATTAGTTGCGGAAATTAGTGGGCGCATGCTTGCTTGGTAGACACTAGTGTCTCATGAAATCCACGCTCAGACGAGGTTCTCCCGGTTGGCTTCTTTTTCAACCCTTTGGGTTGAGGGGGTTGTTGGTTTGGAGGATTGTCGACTCTGGGGACCGATCATTTGTGATTCAGCCGAGTGAGGCCGCTTCATGAGCTGGTGATGCCACACCTTCTGGGTATCGTATCACCCCTCTTGAATGTCTGTGACGCTGATGAACGCATAGGATGCCGAACTTGAGTCAGTATAGGTCCATACCTGTGAGTAGGGTCGGGTTTATTGCAGGAAACGTTGACCTTCAGACTACCTGGTTTTCTTGACAGTGAATCAGTTTTGACTGGGATCAGAGGATCTCACTACCAGATGTTTGTTCTTGACAGAGCAGGTTTATGATTGGGATCAGAGGATCTCATTACCAGATGTTTGTTCTTGATAGAGCAGGTTGTGATTGGGGTCTGAGGATCTCATCATCAGATATATGATCGTTCCTGACAGAGCAGAGTTTTGATCCTGCATCAGAGGTCCTTATTATCAGATGGTTGTTCCTGACAGAGCAGAGTTTTGGTCATCAGAGATGTTTGTTCTTGACATAGCAGATTTATGGTCCTATGTGTGTGTTCTTGACAGAGCAGATTTGTGGTCCGATATCGGGGTTTTCTTCTTGTCAGATATAGTGGTTGTTCTTGACGGAGCAGCATCATGGTTTTGTTGACACAGAATCTCCACAGCACAGTCGCCCTGATCTCTTGCCGCATGATTGCATTTTACATCGCTTTGCATATTCATTTGGATTTCATTAACGTGTGTCTGTGTTGCAGGTACCGTTTTCCCCGATCCAGGATTTCTTGCCTCCTATTGCATTGCTATGGGTTCTCTGAGGAAGACCGTGGCTTACAAGCTCCCTGCCCCTGATGTGGTTCAGCTGACTGGTTTGATCGCGTTAGCAGATGATTCTGTGAGAGATGAGTTCAGAAAATCTTACGGCAAATTGCTCAGTTTGGTTCGTAAACCTTCTGTATTCGAGTTGAATGGGTTGCACGCTCTGCTGCAGTTCTACGATCCTCCGTTGAGATGCTTCACTTTCCAGGATTTTGTTCTCGCACCCACACTAGAGGAATATGCTGATTTATTAGGTGTGCCTATCAAGAGGCAGATGCCTTTTGTTCATATGGATGTTGAGCCTGATCTGGCTAGTCTAGCTCTGTCACTTCATCTGGATGCCTCCGAGTTGGTATTGTCTAGTTGGAACAAGGTTCCCGGTTTCTCCTTACAGTTCTTAGTAGGAAAGGCTCAGCAGTGCGCCAAAGACGGATGTTGGGTCGTGTTCAACGCCATTCTCGCTTTGTGCATATATGGCATCATTCTATTCCCCAATATGCCCGACTTTGTGGACTTCGACGCCTTCCACATCTTTGCTTCAGGGAATCCAGTCCCTACCTTGATAGGAGATGTCTACCATTCCGTCCACTACAAAAACGAGAATAGAAGGGGCAAGAATGTCTCATGCTATGTGCCCCTGCTTTATAAATGGCTTGATAGTCATCTACCCAAGAGGGGTCCCTTTGTTTCGTTTGCAGCCACATCTGAGTGGTCCGAGCGTTTGATAAGTCTATCAGCGGAGGATATTGACTGGTTTGACAGAGATATGTTGGGTACCGAGATTATCTTCAGCTGCAGCGGGTTTCCGAACGTGCCTTTGATAGGCAAGAAGGGCTGTATAAACTATAATCCGTCTTTGCTGGTCCGACAGTTTGCTTACACTTTGAGAGCTCCGCCGAAGGATGAAGAGGTGCAGGAATCTCTGTACCTCACTGGTCTTCTAGAGGGGGATCTGTTATCTAAGCTTCAGCGCGCCTGGAATGGCATCAGTAAGAGGGGAAAACCATTGCTGGGGAGAAGCAATAATCAAGCCTACCCTCCGTATATGACTTGGATCAGAGCCAAAGCAGAGGCTATAGGGATGCCGTTTCTTCCTGCCAAGCCAGAAAGCCTTCCAATGATTGGGGAGCCTACTACTGCGCCCATTCAGCAACATAATCAGGTGTTAGCTGAGAGAGATGAATTGAAGATGGCAAATGAAGAACTGGATAAAGAATTGGCTCAGCTTCGGAGCGAGAGAAACGAAGTCGTTCATTCCTTCAAGGAGCAGACAGAGCTGGTGAACCGGCTAGGTACAGACTTGACTAAGCAGATAGTTGAGCGTGAGCGCATGGGTCAAGACTTCAAAGCTGTCAATGATGTACTGACCACGAAGAAGCAACACTTGGACGAAGCATATCGGAGGATATCCAAGTTCAACCAGCACTGGAAGGCCTCCCTAGCCACCAGGAAAGAGCGGGAGGACAAGCTGATGCTACAGATCTCCAAGTTGGAAGCCCAGGTGAAGGCTAGTGAGAAGGGGTTTGATGAAGAAACCGCTCGCAGATACGCCGCTGAAGGCTAGCTCAACAGGGCTCTCGCTAACCTGAAGGAGCACAAACTGACGTTTGAGTCCAAGAAACGGAAGCTAGAAGATTGTTTCGGCGAAGGAGCATGGGAAGATTCGGTCGAAGGTCTTCAGTACACCATTATGCAGAGAGAGTTACTCGTCGAAGGGTTGCTCACTCGGCCTGATCATCCGGAAACGAAGGGGTTGTTAGAAGAGTTTCGCGCCCGTGGCCGTGCTTGACTATTTGTATTCCTTTTGTTTGATCATTGTTGTATGCTGACCAGCACCAGGCCTGTTGGTTAAGGTCATGCTATTGATTCATCTTGTATTCGCTGACGTGGTGTACTGCCTCGATGGACTTCCTTCATATATATGAGATGTTATTTCCATGACTGGACTCGGACTTCTTATTATTATCAGCACTAGCACTCAGGCACTAGGATTGGGGGAAATCTCCCTAACACACAGACACATGTTTGCATTTGCATGAAGCATTCGCATAACGGGCACTTTGTCGTTTTTTCCTAACCCTTTTGTGTTTTCAGGTTGTTTCAGGTTGTTCCAGGATTGATCAGAGACCTATTCACCGCTATCCGACCAGAGCAAATCAAACCAAAATCATGGAGCAAGTGCAAACGGATGTTCAGGAACTCCGCGAAAGAATGGATCGCTTCATGGAGCTCATGCAAGCGGTCGCCAATGGCCAGGATCAGCTCAAAATGTTGGTTCAGCCTCTGATTTCAAGGGTCGATAGCAATGGGGTACTCCATGGTGGGACTGTGCCTACCCCTCCACCAGTTGAAACTCCTCAGAATGGCGTCCCCGTGACCGGGGGGAATGGCAGTGCCAACGGCAATGTGATAGCTAACACGGGACTCAACGGTAATACGACGGGCGTCGGTAATGGGGGTCTAGAAGCTAATGTCAATGTTGGGCTGGGCAACGGCAATGCAGGTGTTGGGAATCTGTTTGGGCCTCAGCCGTGGTTAGACGATCGTCAAGACGATGTGTTCTCTCAGAGAGATGCTGAAGGTGAGCTGACTGCTGAAGCACGTCTAAGGTTCAAGGCACTCGAGGATAAGATGAGGAATATCGAGAACCAGAACACCCTGGGTGTTGATATGTCCAAGTTGGGACTGATTGCTGATTTCAAGGTGCCTCCCAAGTTCAAGGTACCCGACTTTGAAAAGTACAAAGGCACCACTTGCCCTCGCGTTCACCTGAGATCATATTACAGAAAAATGCCAGCTCATTCTGAGGACGAGAAGTTGCTGATGCACTTCTTTCAGGACAGTCTGTCCGGACCCTCCCTCGAATGGTACATGAGTCTGGAGCCTACCAGTGTGCGCACGTGGAAGGAACTTGCTGAAGCATTTGTGCACCACTACCAATACAATAGCGACTTGGCCCCAAACCGAGTCCAACTGCAGAAACTGTCGCGAAGGAACAATGAAGGGTTTAAGGAATACGCCCAGCGGTGGCGTGAGTTGGCAGCCAGGGTTCAGCCGCCGATGGTTGAACGTGAGCTCGTGCAGATGTTCGTAGCTACCCTCCCAGGGGTTTACTATGAGAAGTTGGTCAGCGGTATGTCCAGAACCTTCTCAGATCTCATTATTACGGGTGAGCACATTGAAAATGGGATCAAGCTCGGGAAAATTCAAGGTGAGTCATCCTCAGCTGGAGGAGGCGGAAAGAAACCTTATAGTGGTAAAAGACGAGAAGGAGAAATGAGCGCTGTGACCAACGCTCGAAGGAAGAGTAAAGGTCCTCACCAGCAGGTGGCTAGCATAACTATCCCGGCCGTTCAACAGTCACAGCAGTAGCAGCAGCAACCGAATCAACAAGGGTACAGAAAGTATCAGAATAGGGCACCTCTGTCGAGCCGTCACCTCGAGACACCGCCCATGTCGTACGCGCAACTATTGCAGACTTTGCTCCAGCTACAGTTGATCCATAAGAGAACCTTGGCTCCCTTGACAGGGGCACCACCGTCAGGTTATGACGCTAATGCAACTTGTGAGTTTCACTCAGGGGCATCAGGCCACACAATAGAGAACTGCAAAGCCTTCAAGCATAAGGTGCAGGACATGGTGGACGCTAAGATCATCAACTTCTCCGATAATGTGCCAAATGTCACGAAAAACCCTATGCCGAATCATAGGGGAGGTGGAGTAAACGCCATTATCGAAGACGAGAGTTTGGATTTGTTGACTGACGTCAGAGATCTGAAGACGCCGCTTAGCTTTGTTAAAGCTAAGCTGATGAAGAGGGGTTTCTTTCCAGGTTGCGGAGAGCTGTGTGTGGGTTGTGCGACTAGTCCTGATGGATGTGAACAGCTGATAGAAGGAATTCAAAGTCTGATGGCTGAAGGGATTTTACAGTTTAGCCGGAGGGCCGAAAGCGGATCAGGAGAGGTAGTGCTGAAGCAAGATGATGAGGTCGCCACCATCGCCATCCCTCGCCAGACGATAACTATTTCTGCACCCAGGCCGCCCACGATTACCATCACCAAAGCCGGGCCAATACCGTTCGAAAGCACTAATGCTGTCCCATGGCATTACGGGGCCGAAGTCTACTGCAATGGACAGAAGTTGGAGCTAGAACCGTTTGGGTCGTCCTTGGAGAACCTCGCGGGAATCAGTGGTATTACTCGCAGTGGAAGAGTGTTTGCACCACCAAAGGTCGTGGCGGACAAGGCGGTCAGAGCTGATGCAACTGATAAAGGTAAAAGTAAAGTCGTTGAAGAGATCCCGCGTGGGGCAGAAAAAGACTTACTTGTTAAAGACGCCGAGGAGTTTATGCGGTTGATTAAAAAGAGTGACTACAAGATTGTGGATCATCTCCATCAGACGCCCTCGAAGATTTCCATCTTGAATCTGTTGTTGTGTTCTAAAGCACACCGCAACGTGCTGCTGAAGGTGTTGAACACCGCGTATGTACCGCAGGAAATATCGGTAAACCAGCTGGAAGAGGTCGTAGCCCACGTGAATGCTGGAAATGGGTTAGGTTTCACTGACCTAGAGCTGATGCCGAAGGGGAGGAACCACAATAGTGCCCTGCACATCTCGATAGAGTGTAGGGCAACGATTATGTCGCACGTGTTGGTGGACACAGGTTCGTCACTCAATGTTCGTCTGAAGAAGGCATTAATGAAGTTAGATACTCGTGGAGTGATTTGCACACCCAGTGATCTGGTCGTGAAGGCGTTTGATGGAACTAAACGCCATGTTTTCGGGGAGGTGACCCTGCCAATTCAAGTCGGACCGGAAACATTCGATGCGGTCTTTTACATTATGGACATCATGCCTGCCTACAGCTGTCTCATGGGCCGGCCGTGGATCCATGCTGCTGGTCCCGTGACCTCCACGTTGCACCAGAAACTCAAGTATGCTGTCGGAGGTAGCATCGTGACCGTTTGCGGCGAGGAAGACATAATGGTGAGCCATTTGTCGTCCTTCGAGTATGTTGAGATGGATGGGGAAATCCACGAAACCCTATGCCAAGCGTTCAAAGCTGTTAAAATCAAGGACGTAGCTCCTGTAGTCACTGAGAAGCCAGAGATGACTCTCTCTTCCTTCAAGGAAGCCCGGGCTGTTGTTCGGGCCGGATCTACCCCAGGCTGGGGGAGAATTTTGGAGATACCTAACAAACAAGACAAGTTTGGGTTGGGATATTCACCTGCGGCTGAAGCCTCCTCTTCTAGCAGTGCGTCGCGAGGTAAAGGGCCGATCCAGTTTACCAGTGGCGGGGTGATATTTGAAAGCGTCAGCGTGGTGTCTGAAGACAGCGGAGATAGCGACTGTGACCTCGACTCTTGGATCCAGCCAAGCAAGCCAGGCGAGGGCCTTACCAACTGGTCCGTCAAGGATATCATCCAAATGACAAGCGAAGAGTAATGATTTACTTTTTCCAATCATTGTACAACCCTATGTCCTACCCGGGGCATAGTGGTTTTATTGTCAGGGCCTTGTTGGATTACGTACATGCATTTTGTTAATAAATCAAAAGGCGTTTTTCTTCGTATTCAAATATTGTGATCTCTGTTATTCCTGTTTTATATTTGTTTTGAAAAACAATAAAATGGCAATGGGGTTTGTGCTAACCTGCACATCCTTGTTTTAAACTTAACCCTTGTTATCGCAGGATCCACATAACAGATGACATCGACTTTGGACCTTCTACGGCTCACTTCGACTTTGATTGCCCGATCTATCAAGCCGAAGAAGAGATTGATGAAGACAAATACCTTCCTGAAGAGTTGGCCCGCTTGTTGAAACAAGAAGAGAAAGTTATTCTGCCTCATGAAGAGGAGATTGAGATCGTGAATTTGGGTTCTGAGGAACTTGTCAGAAACGTCAGATAGGGGCTGCATTGCAGAGTGATGTCAAGCAGAGATTGGTCGAAATGCTAAGAGAGTATAGTGACGTATTTGCTTGGTCATACGAAGATATGCCCGGACTTGATACTGACATCGTGGTCCACCACTTGCCGCTGCGAGAAGATTGTCCTCCCGTTAAGCAGAAGCTTAGGAGGACGCGACCAGATATGGCCGTTAAGATCAAAGAAGAAGTGCAGAAACAGCTTGATGCTGGCTTCTTAGCGGTCACTACTTACCCTCCGTGGGTCGCCAACATAGTGCCTGTACCGAAGAAGGACGGTAAGGTACGAATGTGCGTCGATTATCGGGATTCGAATAGGGCGAGCCCTAAAGATGATTTCCCGCTGCCTCATATTGATTTGTTGGTCGACAATACAGCTCAGTTCTCCGTATTTTCATTCATGGATGGCTTCTCCGGCTACAATCAGATCAAGATGGCGCCGGAGGACCTGGAGAAAACTACGTTTATCACACCTTGGGGAACCTTTTTCTACAAGGTAATGCCTTTCGGTCTGAAGAACGCAGGGGCCACTTACCAAAGAGCAATGGTTACTTTGTTTCATGACATGATTCATCATGAGATTGAAGTCTATGTTGATGACATGATTGCGAAGTCCCAAACGGAGGAGGGACATCTGGTCAATTTGCTGAAGCTTTTTGAGAGGCTTAGGAAGTTCAGGTTGAGGCTGAATCCTAACAAGTATACTTTCGGAGTACGGTCCAGAAAGCTGCTGGGATTTATCGTGAGGGAAAGAGGCATCGAGGTTGATCCTGCAAAGATAAAGGCGATACAAGAAATGCCAGTGCCAAAAACAGAAAAAGAAGTTCGTGGTTTCCTGGGCAGAATAAACTACATTGCAAGGTTTATTTCTCAGCTCACGGCCACGTGTGAACCGATGTTCAAACTACTAAAGAAAGATCAGGAGATTATCTGGAACGAGGATTGCCAGAAGGCATTTGATAAGATAAAACAGTACCTGCAGGAACCTCCGATCTTGATACCCCAGTGGCTGGACGGCCATTAATCATGTACTTGACAGTTCTTGAGAATAGTATGGGGTGTGTTCTCGGTCAGCACGACGAGACGGGCATAAAGGAGCATGCCATTTATTACTTGAGTAAAAAGTTCACTGACTGTGAATCTCGTTACTCGATGCTGGAGAAGACGTGTTGTGCACTAGCCTGGGCTGCCAAATATTTACGACAGTACATGCTCAACCACACAACCATGCTAATTTCGAAGATGGATCCGATCAAGTACGTCTTCGAGAAGCAGGCTCTTTCGGGCAGGATTGCCAGATGGCAAATGGTGTTGACGGAATATGATATTCAGTATGTTTCCCAGAAGGCCATCAAGGGAAGCGTACTGTCTGATTACCTTTCCGAACAGCCAATCGAGGATCACCAGCCGATGAAATTTGAATTCCCTGATGAGGATATCATATTTATCAAAGCGAAAGATTGTGATGAACCGTTGCCCGACGAGGGGCCAGATAGGAAATCCCAGTGGAAATTGATATTTGACGGGGCGGTTAATTCTTACGGAAGTGGCATTAGGGCGATCATCACGACTCCCCACGGATCCCATATCCCGTTCACTGCGAGACTGACGTTTCCGGTCACCAATAATGAAGCGGAGTACGAAGCATGCATTATGGGTCTAGAAGAAGCGGTTGATTTGAGAATCAAGAACCTAGACGTATATGGTGACTCGGCGCTTGTGATCAACCAGATTAAAGGGGAGTGGGAGACTCGCCAATCGAATTTGGTGCCGTACATGAACTATGCCAGAAGGCTGCTTCCGTTCTTTGATCGAGTGGAACTCCATCATGTGCCCAGGGCCGAAAATCAGATGGCTGATGCTTTAGCCACGTTGGCTTCGATGTATAAAGTCAATTTTTGGAATGAAGCTCCAAGAATTGTCCTTGCTCGTCTTGATAGACCTGCATCCGTCTTTGCGACCGAGGAAGCCGCCGACGGCAAGCCATGGTTCCATGACATCCAGACTTTCCTTATGACTAAGGAGTATCCTGCAGGTGCGTCAACCCAGGATAAGAAGACTCTGAGGAGGCTGTCTGGAAATTTTTATCTCAATCCTGATGGAGTTCTGTATAAAAGAAACCACAATCTCATGCTACTCAGATGTGTAGATGAGAAAGAGGCGAGTATGCTCATGGAAGAAGTCCATGAAGGCACATTTGGTACGCACGCTGGCGGGCATGCTATGACAAGAAAGATCCTGAGAGCAGGATATTACTGGATGACGATGGAATCAGATTGCTTCAAATTCGCGAAGAGATGTCATAAATGCCAGATCTATGCTGATAAAGTTCATGTGTCTCCATGCCCGTTAAATGTCATGTCCTTCCCGTGGCCGTTCTCTATGTGGGGCATCGACATGATAGGCAAGATCGAGCCCACTGCATCTAACGGTCATCGCTTCATTCTAGTAGCTATCGACTACTTCACCAAGTGGGTGGAGGCAACCTCATACGCTAATGTGACCAAGCAGGTGGTGGCTAAATTCATAAAGAGGGATATCATCTGTCGTTACGGAATTCCCGAGCGGATCATTGCTGACAATGGTTCGAATCTGAATAACAAGATGATGAAGGAGTTGTGCCAGAGTTTCAAGATTGAACACCACAACTCATCTCCTTACCGGCCGAAGATGAATGGCGCCGTTGAAGCGGCTAATAAGAACATCAAGAAGATTGTTCAGAAGATGGTTGTGACCTACAAAGATTGGCATGAGATGCTGCCATTTGCATTGCACGGTTATCGTACAACGGTACGTACGTCAACCGGGGCAACTCCTTTCTCCTTAGTGTACGGTATGGAAGCTATCCTACCGTTAGAAGTGGAGATCCCTTCTTTGCGAGTTTTGGTTGACGTGAAACTCGACGAGGCAGAATGGATTAAGAACCGACTGAACCAACTCAGCCTGATGGACGAGAAGAGATTAGCATCGATTGCGTATGGTCGTCTGTACCAGAGTCGAATGAAGAAAGCTTATGATAAGAAGGTGCGTCCTAGAAGCTTTCAGACGGGTGATCTCGTCCTGAAGAAGATTCTTCCTCCACACTCCGATCACCGGGGCAAGTGGACTCCTAATTACGAAGGTTCGTACGTCGTCAGCAAGGTCTTCTTGGGAGGAGCTTTGTTGTTATCCACGATGGATGGTGAAGATTTTGCATCCCCGGTGAACGCGGACGCAGTTAAAAAATACTTTACTTAAAAAATGACCCGCTGGAAAGAAAAAGAAGATCCAGGCAAAAATGGGGCATCCCGGCGAACCATAAAAAAGAGAAAAGGGTTCGGGCAAAAATTAGGGATATAAATTGAAAAGAATGTACACCCGCAAAGTCGAAAACTGGAAGGGCGACTTTGGCAAAAAAGGGTATCCCGGTGAACTGAAAACCCGCAAAGGGCGATTCACGCAAAAGTTAGGGATTTGAAAAGCAAATGACTGCGTTCCGCGTGTGGACTTTCATTGTTTAGTGGTTTGGAAGACCTGAGGGCCGTTCATCTGAATCAATCTCTTCTGAAGCTGAAGCGTCGGAGAAGTATCAAAGTCGAGTGGGTCATAGAGGGATCAACTCATGGTGTTCGTCTACGCCTCGTTGCCGACATTTGCATATACTGATGTATATTATGTTTTATTTTTGCACGGCTTCCTCATTCCAGGAGCTTGCATCTGTTGTAAAACATTTTTACCCATTCAGGGGTTCGTTATCAATAAAATGTATCTATTCAGCAATTTTGTTTGTCTGTTTAGCATTTATCTGTTTTGTTTGCGAAAAAGAACGCCGATGTTTTTGATAAAATGCACATACATAAACTTACTAGCCTAGGCCACTGATTGTTGAAACAATGAATTACTTGAACATTGTCACAAGATGATAACCTTGATAGGTCCCTTTGAGCAGGGCATCTTGTCTGTTTGTTTGTGTTGGTGCAGGTATAGCGTACTCAAGGCAGTACGCCGTACGCGTCCCAAGCAGGATGATTCCTCCTTCTCCAGCAAAGTTCAGCAGTCTCTCCCTGCAGATTCTGAACGTGAGATCGTAAGCATTGATATGTCTCCCCAGGCAGAGAAGATTCTCTCCCCAATCAGATGCATCCTGAAGGAATGTCGTCTCCCCAGCTGAGTCGTATACCGAAGTGTGCAGCAATTGATAGTTCCAGACTGAAGTCTCCAGCGGAATTGAGATTCCCCGCAGAGTCGTACTCTCCCTCGAAGCAGGATGATTTCTTCTTCTCCAGCCGAGTTTGCAGATCCCTAAGAGAGTCGAGTCCTTGGAAAGCGTTCGGGCCATGATTGGTTTTCCCCAATAGAATGTTGAATAGCTGATGCTATATTTCCCCACCGGAGTCGTTATCTCCAGGGAAGTAGTCGCGAAGGCCGCGCAGTTTATTTCCGCGATTGACGTCGCTTTCCTCAGCAGGTCCAGGTTCTCGTAGAGCTTCGTTCCCCTGCAGCAGTCAACTGAAGTTTGCTTCCCCATGCGGAGTCCGATTGAGATTGGTGTGACCTTTTCTCCTTGGCAGGATGATTCCTCCTCTCCACCAGAGTGGTTCTTTCTCCTTGACAGGAGGATTCTCTCTTCGGCATTTATTTTGCTGACGGGATCGCAGCATTTTGCATGATTGCATAGCATTTATCATAAACACGTAGCATTTCCACCGTGCGGAGCATTGCGCCATTGTCAAAGCATATGCATATGAAACATGAGCTAGGTCGTTACCGTTCTTGTTTTGCAGGTGTTCCTCCGCAGAGTCGCTTGCTCAAGATGATTCTTGAATTCCCCAGCAAAGTCGTTTGTCCAAGATGATTCTTGAATTCTCCAGCGAAGTCGTTTGCTTCAGATGATTCTTAAAATCCCCAGTGAAATTGCCAGAGTGGGTTGCTCAAGTTGACGCTTAGAATCCCCGGCAGAGTGTTTGCTCAGGATGATTCCTGAAATCTCCAGCAGAGTTATTGGCTCAGGATGCTTCTTGAAGTCCCCATGGAATTATTTGTTCAAGATGATTCTTGATGTCCTCAGCAGAGTTGATTCACCCAGAATGATTTCTGGATCCCCGAAGCAGAGTTACTTGATAGTTCTCCAGAATCCCCAGCAGAGATGCGTCATCCCCAGCAGGTTCCTGAACAGAGAAGTTGAAACTTCCCTCGAAGAATTGACGATCAAAGTCCAACCGTGTTAACGAAGCAGTTCCCCCAGCTGATGTGGAGTACCCGATGGCAAAAGTTTGAGTATCCCCAATTGGTTCATGATTGACTGAGAATTCTATTCCCGACTTACTGATAAAGTCCGGCTGAGGCCCGAAAGTTTTCTTTGAATGCCAGATGGCATGATCAACGTGATTGTTGACCCGATGAGTCCTGAGGAATCTTGATGCCTGACGGCATGACAGACCATGTATTACCGGTTACCGTGTGACCAATCCCCCAGCTAGTTGTCGTGCAACTAACAATTCAGTTTTCGAAGATCTGTTCTCATCAGAGTACCGTGTACTTGTGCAGTTGGCAAATTTCCGGGTTTGTCGGTATTCAACCGTCTTGCACCTTGATTGGTTGAGAGCCGTTCGCTTCTCACCCAGTCAGGTTCAAGCCGTTTGAATAGGGGCAGCTGTTGCACCCCAAAATTTGACCAACTTCTCTTTACCTAGCTTGTGTTTCATTTCATTCACATTAGCATTATCATTTGCACTTCATTGACATGTATGCAGGAGATCAAGAGTTATGATTACCAACCAAGAGCTATACCAGAGTTTGAAGCTAACTATGAAGGTCATTCAAGTGTTCAAGGGTGGATGTCTTTGTCAGAGAAGTCAGAAGATTCTTAGGGAGAGTGGTTGAAACCAAGGTTGTGTGCCTCCTAACTTGAGAGTTGTGGGAGTTCCTCAGATGATTCTGAAGCCATGAGGATGGACTTAGAGCCTTGAGAGAGCCTATGAGATGTCTTGAAAGCCATCATGAAGCCTAGGTAGGTCATGGTACAAGATTGAGAAGACTCAGCCATGAGTGGTGCAATTAGGGTTTGACTGGGTCAACCCTAAGTCAACTGTGGATTTGGAGAAGGTTGAGACCTAATTTAAAGGCCATGTGATCATGGATTAATGCATTGAGATGCTATAAGGATGATTTCAAGGTTAACTCCTCATGATTGAAGAGTTTGAGAAGTTTCAAGCTAGGGTTTCTAAGGCTTGACAGTGTAAAATCCCTTAGTTTGACCCCTATCTTCAAGGCAGTTTAGCTCAAGATGTGATTGTCATCTCATATTACCCCCAACATGAATGTTGTAGAGCTTGATCTTATCTTTAATTGGAGTGCTATAAGTCCTTGATAGGATTTGTAGAACTCAAGTTATGACTTTGACAAGTTACAGGTCATCTGAGGTATGTGAATCTGGGGCCTTGAAAGTCACCCAACTTGCATCAAATGTTTGCCCAAGAAGGATGATTCCTATGGACTTTTGGTCAACATGAATGTTGTTCCTTATCCTCTTAGATTTCTATAGAGTACTAGAAGTCCTTGATAGGATTTGTAGAACTCAAGTTATGGCTTTGACAAGTCAAGGGCATTTTGGTCATTTGGAGATTACAGGTCATTTCAAGCATAAGGCCATAACTCCTATTTCCAAGCTTCAAATGGAAAAATCTTCAACATAAAACTTGCTTAAAATGATGTTTTAAGGCTAGTAATGAGGTCATGAGATGGTGGAAAGGCTTGTAGCTCAAAGTTGCAAAAATGACCTAAAATAAGGACATAAGTTAAATAAGCCAAAGTTGGAAATTGATATTTTTGACTTACACATCCAAACCATGGCATGTAATATATCATTTTGACTCTAGAAGACATTTTAAAGACATTGGTTTAGCCACATTTTTGATTTGAGGTCTAAATTATGGACTTTCTTTGAAAAGCACTTACTTGCATATTAAGCCACATTTGCAAAACTCAAAATTAAGGCATGGGCAAGGGTTTTGCAAGCTAAACACCTCTAATATCTCACTAGGGGAGAAATTAAGAGTGAATGGGATGAATTCCAAGCTGTTTGCAAGGGTTGTACATGTCATGATAAGTGATTCAAAATCTCATGACATGAGAAGTGTAAAATCTCATTGGAAGGATCTAGAGGGTTCTAGATCATCCAAACTTCATCTATATATTGAGTAGAATGGATCCATGGCTGAGGTTGGTGATCATTGAAGGATTGAGCTTAGTTTGAGAGTGAATTTTCTTGGATTGCAATTGAAATCGGTTTCACCAAATTCCTCAATTTCCATTCATTTTCTTGCTTGATTCTTCTTCCATGAGTGTCAAGGAGTGATTTCAGATCATTTCCAAGAAGAATTGGTGGCTAGATCGTGTAGGAGCAAGTGGTTTTCATCACCTGCAACTCATCATCGTGTTTCAAGATTGAAGCACTTCCCATTGATTCTTTTGCATACAGAAGCAAGAAGAAGGTTCAGTGATCGTGTCCAGAAGATTTGAGAGCTTGATTTGGAGGATTCTTGCATCTGTTATTCAAGAATTTCCAGGTTGGTAACCTTCTTCCTATAGCATGATTTAGGTAGAATTAGGTTGAATTAGGGTGCTAGATTGATTGTAGAATGGCCTAGGATGGATTTCAGATGATTAATTGATCCATTAGAGACAAATTAAGTGAATCACCATTTTCAGTTGAGATTGGGAGATGATGATTCTTGAGGTTTCAGAAGAAACTAATGGTATGGTTGAATTCGTGGCAAGATTTGGAATGAGTTTCATGTTTTGACCTCTTGGATTGGAGGCCTCTAGGAAGAACTAGGGTTGAAGGGGATGATCGGAGCTCCATCGGCGGTGGCCGGAGCTGGGCGCGAAGCTCAGGCGTTTGAAATGGAGAAGATGAAGTTTTCACCATTAGATCATGGTCTGACCATTGACTAGAAGCTGATCCAACGGCTGTGTTTTAAAGTTGAGTTGTGAAGGATCCTGAGGCAAGAAAAGCTGCGTTTCATTTATTTCATGTTTTGGGCTTAGTGATCTGAGTGCTATTCACACCCCCCAGCGAGCCCAACCCAGTTTTTAACTGAAAATGATTACTTCTTGCACCGTGTGTTTAATCTTTTTGTTGGATTTTCATTTAATTTTTTCATTTTATTCATGATTCTTGTAAAAATCATAACTAATTGAATATTAATCCAATCAAACCCATTCTTTTTGCATATTAATCATGATTGAGTCTATTATTTTTTAGAGAAAAAATATTTTCATTTCATGTAATTTCTGATTTAATTGGAATTTTGCATTTTAATTGATATTAAAATGTTAATGTTTGATGCATATTTTTGTAGAATTTTGTTTGATCTCTTGGTGATGATTTTGAGCCTAATTTTTTGTGTGTGATTAGGTTAGACATGTATGCTCCCATAGTATTTTTCTCACATTTTTGTGAAAAAAATAGGTGTGTTTTCTAGAATGATATTTAGAGGCTTCCTTTTAGGGTTTTAGGTTTGATACCTTGTAATGTAGAATTTAGTTCTAAGTCCAATTTGATGATTTGATCTCTGGAATTAATGTGGTAGAGTCATGATTGATCTAGGTTACCATAGTAATTTTTGTAGGATTTTACAATTGATTTTAGTATTTTAGCTAGGACTAACTTTAGTACTAGGTTTTAGGTGATCCTAATTTACTAATTCAACTAGTTTAACTTCCCTAGTCCCCTTAGATTAGGGTTTGTGCTTGGTTTGCCTTTGGTTGAGATTGAAGACAAGTTGAAGACAAGAGAAGGATGCTTAAAGTTGCTTGGAGTTGCTTGGAGCTTTGGATTTGTTGGTTCCTGAAGGTGTCTGATGAAGATTGGGAGATAGGACATAGGGAGAGCCTTGTAGTTAGAATGATTTCTTTCACAAACATGGAAAGCATCTTGTGCTTCCATTCCTCCCAATGACTAAAAGTCCTTCTCAGATATTCACATCCCTCCTTTGGAAGGATGAGTGGCTTTATCTGGGAAGTAGAACTTTGAGGGAACCAGTCTCTCATAATGATGAACCCTTGCAGGCTTCCTTTGGTTGTCAATAAGTTGTTCATCATTTCCTCTCACTCTGTTAAATCAATTATCTTCTGGTTTGAGTATATTGAAAGATGTTGGGCTTGAGTTTGAAGATGAGAACTTCATTGAAGAGTGTGGTATAGGATGATTCCTTGAGCATTGCCATTGTAGCTGAAGCTTGAAGGGCTTGAAGAACAAGTTGATACTTGAAGACCCAATGAAGATGGAGTGAAGAGTGAGGAGTTCCTTGCTTAAGGGAAATTGAAGGATGAAGTTGACACTTCTAAGTGATTGAAGACTACTCTGAGAAGCTGAGGCTTGTAGATGAAGAAGACCAAGTTGAAACTGATAAAGCAAAGAGAGCTGAAGCTTGAAGACTAAGTTGATACTCATGAAGAGGATTCAATTGAGATTAAGTGAAAAGTTGAAGCTGAGGAATAAAGGATGAGTTGATACTTACACTGAGACTTGAGAGCCTGAAGGAATCAAATTAATACTTGTAGTTAAGAGTGAAGCCTGAAGATGTAATTGACTGAAGAGCTGAAGCTTGAAGAAGAAGATTAAGTTGAAACTTCTGTTTGAAAGGTTGAGAGCTTGAAGGAACAAATTGATATTTGTCATTGAAGCTGATAGCCTTGAAAGGTGATTGAAGTCTGATGACTGGGTTGCTAAGTGAAAAGATGAAGCTTGGAAGAGAGGGGTTGATCTGCTTTCTTGTCTGTTTTCTTTTCTGTATTGCTGAGGTGCCTTGTTTGACTTGCTTGATGCACTAGAATAAGTTCATATCTAGACTAACTTTAATCTAGGAGCATGATTGCACTAGAGGATGAGTTACTCCCTCTGCTTGTATTGTTACTGTATGGCTTTGCTTGCGGGTATTCGGTAGAGCCCTTCTCCATTGCCCATGTGGTTTACTTTGCTTGATAGCATTCCATTTTCTTCTGTATGATTACAGTCTCTTATATCCTGCTTGATAGCATGTTATTATTATTGCTGTATGATTACTGTTATTCATATCTGGCTTGAGATTGAGATGAGCTTGTGGAGGCTGCTGCCCCACACACATTTGCTCCCTCACTTGCATGGCATGCATTTTACAGTCGTTTACTGTTTACTGTTTAAGCTGATGCTTTATCTGTTTCCGTTTATCATTGATATGATCCCTTAGGACTCTCATTTCCTTTGATAAGGGAATGATGATAGAACTTTAGGTTGAAACCTATGCATGATGACTTCTAGGAGATCCCTGTTTCAAACCTCAACCATAGGATGAATCCTTGGCATGACAACATTAGGACTTGATAGTCTCCCTTTAGTTGAACCTGTCTGTTCTCTCTTCTCATCTCAAAACAGCTTAAAATACAGTAATCATGAATGATTTCTTTCGTACGTTACGAGCCTTAAGCTACCTGAGAAAGGGTTGTCGGAGAGTTTCTTTTCAACAGTCTGGATGTTTAGTATGGTACCCTTTGGGTGACATACGACACATTCACTCTCAGGTCATAGTCTTTAATGCGATTGAAATTGCAAGCACAATAAAAAACAGTTCTTTCGTAAAAGACAGAAAACAAACTTCAAACCGTTTTGCCCCGTGGGCCCATAAGTCAAAGGAAACTTTTCTGAAGAAAAGAGTGTCGTTAACTCCCAGTTCTACCGCAAACGGTAATGCTTAAGTCTCCAAGGGTCGAGTTGCGTACCTCCAACTGCTGGAACTGTCTGTTAACCCTACTCGATAAAACAAATGAATCTGAATTCCCGTAACCCGTATTATCCCGAACTACGTAAGCTTTGATCTCTCAAGCCTGTTGAGAGTACGTAGGCACAATACTGATGTATTGGCGAGCCACCTTCCCCATAACCCGTAGTTAGTCGAACTACGTTGACTCTGATTTCTCATTCTCTGATGAGAATACGTAGGCATAAAGTGCGACGCTTTGCCGAGTGATTTTCTTTTCTTTTTAAGCCATCCTTGATAGGTAGATAGATAAACCAACTCGTCCAGTAAACACAACAAGCGTGGATCCCGTCGAGTACGACGGACGTGAGGGGTGCTAATACCTTCCCCTTGCATAACCGACTCCCGAACCCAGTCAATGGTTGCGATGACCTTGTCTTATACCTTTTTCGTCAGGTTTTTCCGATCGTTTCCTTTCCTGTTCTGAGGGATAAATAACGAAAGGTGGCGACTTTTCTGTTTTGCCGGCACCTTATTTTCGCGGAAGCGACACCGCCCAATGAGGGAATCAGCATCTACCTCTGCTTAGGGAAATGAGCAATAAACTCAAGAATATCAACTTCTGTCTGGGGAACGAGTCAATGACCTAGACTCAGAGGGGAAAGGAGTCAACCATTCAGACTCTGTAGGGAAACGAAACTCTGAACTCATTTCGCTGCTTGGAATAATCCCACACCTACTCGTTGAGGATGATCCTACTCTGCCGGAGATTTCAATCTTAAACTGGTGAGGATAACCTTGACTGCATATAATTCCAACCTGCTGGGGATGAAAACAGTCTTAACCTACACACTTTCTTCAAGTGGGGGATTTCTGGAAAAGTCTCGAGGATGAGAGTCCTGCAAATGATAACAAACAAACATGTTTTGTGCAGCGGGCACCATCTTAATCATCACTTGTGACATTATTCAAGCAAAAACATTGTTTTGATTATAGTTGGTAGAGCCCACAAGTTTATGTATGCAAAGTTTTATCAAAAACATCAGGCATCTTTTGCAAACAAAACGGTAAAAAGCTAAGACAACAACAAAGGTTTTCTGAATAAAATATTTTATTGATTGATGGCCTGTAAATAGGCAAAAATACAACAGATGCAACTCCTAAAATGATAAAGTTGCGCAAGAAATATACAGAAATGCACAAAGATATACAAAATGTCGGCCATGTGGTACAGACAACCACCATGGGACGACTCAACTATGACTTGCATGACTTTGATGCTTCTCCGATGCTTTGTCTTCTAAAGAGATTGATTTGAACAATCGACCCTCGGGTCCTCCCAGAATCCACTATACTCTGCAGATCAATACGCAGACCGCAGTCATTTGCTTTTTCAAATCCCTAACTTTTTCCTGAATCGCCCTTGCGGGTTTTCGATCCACCGGGATACCCATTTTTTCCAAAGTCGCCCTTTCGAGTTTTCAACTTTGTGGGTTTACACATTTTTTTTCTTTTTATCCCCAACTTTTTCCCGAACCTATCCTTTTATGGTTCGCCGGGATGCCCCATTTTTTCCTGGATTTTTCTTTTCTTTCCAGCGGGTCTATCTTAAGCAAAGTATCTTTTAACTGTGCCTACATTCACAGTGGACATAAAATCTTCACCATCCATCACTGAAAGTAGTAAGGCTCCTCCGGAGAAGACTTTCCTTACGACATATGGACCTTCATAATTAGGAGTCCATTTGCCCATGTGATCTGTCTGTGGAGGGAGGATCCGCTTCAACACCAAATCACCTGCCTGAAAGCTCCGAGGACGCATCTTCTTATCGAAGGCGTTCTTCATTCTGCTCTGATACAAATGATTGTATGCAATGGACGCCAACCTCTTCTCACCCATCAGGCTGAGCTGATTCAATCTGTTTTTTACCTATTCTGCCTCATCCAGTTTGACGTCAACCAGAACTCTCAACGAAGGAATTTCGACTTCCAATGGTAGGACTGCTTCCATACCATACACCAGCGAGAAAGGAGTTTCCCCGGTTGAGGTATGCACCGAGGTACGATATCCATGTAATGCAAAGGGAAACATCTCATGCCAATCTTTATAGGTCACGACCATCTTCTGCACTATCTTCTTTATGTTCTTATTGGCCGCCTTGACAGCACCGTTCATCTTCGGACGATAGGGAGAAGAATTGTGATGCTCAATCTTGAAACTCTGGCACAGTTCCTTCATCATCTTGTTATTCAAATTTGAACCATTATCAGTAATGATTCTTTCAGGTACTCCATAACGGCAGATGATGTCCCTCTTGATAAACCGGGCTACCACTTGCTTGGTGACATTAGCATAGGAGGCAGCTTCGACCCACTTGGTGAAATAGTCTATTGCCACTAAGATGAATTGATGTCCATTGGATACGGTCGGCTCGATCTTGCCAATAATATCGATGCCCCACATGGAGAAGGGCCACAGGGACATTATAACATTCAAAGGATTTGGCGGCACATGAATCTTGTCGGCATAAATCTGGCATGTATGACATTTCTTTGCATACTTGAAGCAATCGGACTCCATAGTCAACCAGTAATATCCTGCCCTCAATAGCTTTCAAGACATGGCATGTCCTCCTGCATGTGTACCAAAGGCGCCTTCGTGGATCTCTTCCATAAGCAAACTTGCTTCTTTTTCGTCCACGCACCTTAGCAGCACTAAGTCAAAATTTCTCCGATAGAGTACACCATCTTGATTCATATGGAAATTTCCAGACAATCTCCTCAAGGTCTTTCTTATCCCAGCTCGATGCCCCTAGCGGATATTCTTGGTTCTTGAGAAAATTCTGGATGTCATAATACCAAGGCTTCCCATCTGAAGCTTCCTCTATCGCAAACAAAAACGCATGCCTGCCAAGGCGTGAGATGACAATTCTCGGAGCGTCATTCCGAAAATTCACCTTATACATTGAGGATAATGTAGCCAAGGCATCTGCCATCTGGTTCTCCGCTCTTGGCACATGATAAAACTCTACCTTATCGAAGAAGGGCAACAACCTCCTGGCATAATTCATATAAGGGATTAGATTGGGCTGACAGGTCTCCCACTCTCCTTTGATCTGACTGATCACCAAAGCTGAATCACCATAAATGTCAAGGTTTTTTATTCTTAAATCAATCGCTTCTTCGATACCCATGATACATGCCTCATATTCAGCTTCGTTGTTGGTGCAAGGAAATGTCAACATGGCAGTAAATGGCATGTGAGAACCATGGGGAGTTGTAATGATTGCCCCAATCCCACTGCCGTAGGCGTTAACATCACCGTCAAAGATCATTTGCCATTGAGAGCTCTTCTCGGGACCTTCGTCAGGTAAAGGTTCATCGCAATCTTTCATCTTCAAGTACATGATATCCTCATCAGGAAATTCAAACTTCATTGGCTGATAGTCGTCGATTGGTTGCTCTGCGTGATATTCTGACAGAACACTCCCCTTAATGGCCTTTTGGGAAACGTATTGAATGTCGTACTCTGTCAAAACCATCTGCCATCTAGCAATCCTTCCCGAAAGTGCTTTCTTCTCAAACATGTGCTTAATCGGATCCATCTTTGAAATTAGCATGGTTGTATGGTTTAGCATGTACTGCCTTAGGCGTTTGGCGGGCCAAGCAAGTGCAGAATAAGTCTTTTCCAGCATTGAGTATCTGGACTCACAATCTGTGAACTTTTTACTCAAGTAGTAAATGGCATGCTCTTTTCTTCCTGTCTCGTTGTGTTGACCGAGGACACAACCCATGGAATTCTCAAGAACTGTTAAGTACATAATCAACGGTCTTCCAGCCACTAGAGGCATCAGTATTGGAGGTTCCTGCAAATACTCTTTTATTTTCTCGAATGCCCTCTGGCAATTTTCATTCCAGGCGATCGCCTGATCTTTCATCAATTGTTTAAACATTGGTTCACAAGTGGCTGTGAGGTGAGATATGAACCTTGCAATATAGTTAAATCTACCCAGGAAACCACGAACCTGTTTCTCCGTCTTCGGCGTTGGCATTTCTTGAACTGCTTTTATTTTCACAGGATCAACCTCAATACCTTTCTCACTGACAATGAACCCCAACAGCTTTCCTGACCGTACACCAAAAGTGCACTTGCTCAGATTCAACCTTAGTTTGAACTTCCTTAGCCTCTCAAACAGCTTCAACAGATTCACCAAATGGCATTCCTCCGTTTGCAACTTTGCAATCATGTCATCAACATAGACTTCAATCTCATGATAAATCATGTCATGAAACAAAGTAACCATTGCCCGCTGATAGGTTGCCCCTGCATTCTTCAACCCAAAAGGCATTACCTTATAGCAAAACATTCCCCACGGTGTGATAAACGTTGTTTTCTCCATGTCCTCTGGAGCCATCTTAATTTGATTATATCCGGAGAAACCGTCCATGAAAGAGAACACTGAATATTGTGCGGTGTTATCAACAAGCACATCGATGTGGGGAAGTGGGAAATCATCTTTTGGACTCGCTCGGTTTAGATCATGGTAATCTACACACATTCGTACCTTACCATCCTTCTTGGGTACAGGCACAATGTTAGCGATCCACGGAGGATAATTCGTTACGGCAAGAAACCATGCGTCTAATTGTCTCTGGATCTCTTCTTTGATCTTTACCGCCATATCTGGCCTGGTTCTTCTTAACTTCTGGTTGACAGGTGGACACTCTTCACGAAGAGGCAAGCAATGGACCACAATATCTGTATCGAGACCGGGCATATCTTCATATGACCAAGCAAAGACATCCTTATACTCTCGGAGTAATTCTACCAGTCTTTGTTTGACATCATCCTCCAAGGTAGCCCCTATTCAGACCTCCTTCTTAGCCTCTTTTGTACCTAAGTTGACGACTTTAACTTCCTCTTGGTGAGGCAGAATGACCTTCTCCTCTTGTCTTAATAACCTGGCGAGCTCTTCAGGCAGGTCTTCGTCTTCTTCGACCTCTTCTTCTGCTTGAAAGATCGGATTATCAAAGTCATACCAAGTCATAGAAGAGTCTGAGTCGGTGGCATCTGAAATGTGAAACCTGCAATGATGATGATTTAATGCTTAAATGATATGCAAACAAACAAACGCAAACCACATTTCCATTTTATTGTTAAAATAAAAAACAAGAAAAACAAGGATCACAAAAATTTTGATGCAAAAACGCCTTTTTTGATTAATGATTAAAACGATTCTTCAAACATAAACGATAAGGCCCTACAAATAAAGACCACTATGCTCAGGGCAGAACATAGGACAGTACATAATCAAAACAAAATAATTACTCTTCATAAGTCACTGGGATAACTTCTTCGGTGGTCCAATTCTTCAATTTTTGGCCAGGAATACATGGCTGGATCCATGCATCCATGTTGCAGTCACTGTCTCCTTCCTCGTCAGACACGACATTGATTCGCTCAAATTTTACCCCACCGCTTATGAAATGGTTGGGTCCCGTGTAACGCAGAGCGTTCTGTGAAGAGGATGAATATGGGTTGTATCCCAGTCCAAATTGTCTTGTTTATTGGGGACGCTCACAACTTGCCCTCACCCTTGAGCTGACCCGGACTTCACCACGGCTTGTGCTTCCTTAAAGGACGACATAGCAACCTCTGGCGCTTTACCCCAACTGGCGTCTTCTCCTTGATCTGAACGATCTCAAAAGCTTGGCACAACGTTTCATGAATCTCCCCGTCTACCTCCATATACTTAAACGAGGACAGATGGATCACCATGATATCCTCTTCACCGCAAACGATCACAATGTTGCCATCCACCATGTACTTCAGTTTTTGGTGTAGGGTTGACATCACAGCTCCCGCCGAATGGATCCAAGGTTGTCCTAACAAACAACTATATGCCAGCTGAATATCCATGATGTAAAACACAGTGTCGAAAACTTCTGGACCAACCTGGATTGGAAGAGTCACTTCTCCAAAAACGGACCTTCTTGTCCCATCAAATGCTTGCACAACCAAATCACTTGGGGTACAGATTACTCCTTGTGTGTCTAACTTCATCAGAACTTTCTTGGGTAACACATTAAGTGAAGACCTAGTGTCTACCAACACATGCGTCAACACACCCCATATGTATTCAATGGAGATATGCAAAGCGTGATTATGGTCTCTTCCTTTGAGGGTCAAATCAATATCTGTAAATCCAAGCCCGTTCCTAGCGTTAACATGGGCCACCACCCCTTCAAGTTGATTCATAGAGATTTCCTGTGGTACATAAGCATTGTTCAGAATCCTCAGCATGGCATTTCGATGTGCCTTAGAGCATAATAGCAGTGATAAGATGGAAATCTTCGACGGAGTTTGTTGCAAGTGGTCTACAATCTTATAGTCACTTTTCCTGATCAAGCGCATAAATTCTTCCGCATCTTTCAACAAAGTTTCTTTCTCAACACGCTGGGAACCTTCTTCAACTACAACCTTCCCTTTACCCTTGTCCAATCTTTCCACATTCGCTTCTGGAGGTGCAAACACCCTCCTACTTCTGGTTACCCCACCGGTTCCTACCAGGTTATCAACATAATCCAACGGTGAACTCTTCAGCTCCTACTTCTGACCATTGCAAAAGACCTCAGCTCCATAATTCCATGGGATCGCCTTGGTGCTTTCGTAGGGTACAGGTCCCGACTTAGTAATTATGATAGTGGGTGGCCTCGGAGGCGCATAAATATTGATTGTTTTGTAAGGAATGGAGATGGTGGCCACCTCATTCTTTTCTTTGCTGATTACCCTTTCGTCATTCTTTTTATCAATCCTATCAAACAGCAGAATACCTTCATCCATCAGACGCTGTACATGACTCCTCAAACTCTTACACCCTTCAGGATAGGCTACACAATCTTCACAATCCTTCCCACAGCCAGGAAACACTCCACCTTCCAACAACTTGCTCTTTATAAAATTCAAGGGAGTTTTCAGATCTTCCACATTAGACACCAGATTCAAACCTTCTTCACTGACAATAGCGTTCACCCCAGTCGCTCCATGATTAGGCATGGGATTCTGGACAACATTGGGCACATCATGAGTAAAGTTGATAGCTTTACTGTCGATAAGGTCTTGTACCTTATGCTTGAAGGCTTTGCAATTGTCGATATGGTGGCCGGGAGCGCCATAGTGAAAGTCACATCTAGCATTAGCATCGTATCCTAGAGGTGGTGGGCCTGTTAAAGGTGCTAACGTCCTTTTCTGGACCAACTGTAGCTGCATCAAATATTGTAGTAATTGTGTGTAAGGCATCAGTGGTGCGTCAAAGTGCTTGTTCACCATCCTTCTGGGATCCTGAAACTGCCTCGGTGCATAGTTTTGTTGCTGTTGTTGTTGCTGACGTAGTTGCTGTTACTAAGGTGGTATTGCCGGGATGGCAATACTAGCCACTTGTGGTTGTTGTTGATAGTATGGTTGTTGTTGACGCTGATTTTGATTCCTATTCCGGTTCTTAAAACTCGACACTGCATTTGTTTCATTCTCCCTTTTCTTAGCACCAAAGTTCTTCCTACCTCCTCCAAATGAGGTCCCTTCTCCTTCTTGTATCTTCCCCAACTTAATCCCATTTTCGACCCTTTCGTCGGTAATGATCAAATCTGAAAAACTACCAGACATGTTACCTACTAACTTCTCATAGTAAATTTCGGGCAACGTAGCCACAAACCAGTCAATAAGTTCCCTCTCCACCATGGGAGGTTGAACCCTTGCAGCAAGTTCACGCCATCTCAAGATGTACTCCTTAAAACATTCATTACTCCTCTGAGATAAGTTTTGCAGCTGTACTCGGTTTGGTGCCAAGTCACTATTATACTGATAATGCTTGACAAAAGCCTCTGCCAAATCCCTCCAACTTTTGATGTTTTCCGGCTCTAAAGCCATATACCATTCTAGGGATGGACCTGACAAGCTATCTTGGAAGAAATGCATGAGTAACTTCTCATCGTTGGAGTATGCTGACATTTTTTTGTAATAATAACGAAGATGCACCCTAGGACACGTCGTCCCCTTATACTTATCGAAATCCAGCACCTTAAACTTCTGAGGGATCCTCAGTCTCGAAATCAGTCCCAAATTTGATATGTCTATATCCATAGAGTTCTGGTTCTCAAGGATTTTCATCTTTTCCTCTATCACCCTGAACCTTCTGTCTGCATCAGATTGTAGACCCCCACCAAGGTCTCCCATGGAGAAGACGTCATCCTGCTCATCTTGTTCCCACTGGGGACCTTCATTGTCGTACGCTGCACACGTCGCTCTTGGAATATGAACTCCATTCTGGTTTCTTCCTCCTGGAGGGACAACCACTGTCGGGATAGCCTCTGTGCGTGGAGTACCCACATCAGTCGGAGGAGGAACAGCAGCAGTTCCACCGTGAAGGACCCCACTTCCGTCGACCCTTGAAACCAGAGGCTGGACCAGCGTCCTCAATTGTTCTTGGCCATTGGCGAACCCTTGCATCATGTCCATAAACTGGGCCATACGATCACGAAATTCCTGAAGCTCGTTATAAATCTGATCCATCGCTTTTTGTTGATTTCCTCGCGTAGAATAGTGATGAATTTCCTGGTCTTCAATCCTGAAATAAACTAATGGAGAAAACCACAGGAAGAAGTAAGGTCACTGGAATCGGGACACCCGCAATGCAATATGCAAAATGCAGACATGCAAATATGTTTCAGGTAAATTTTCCCCTTGATTCTAGTTCCACGGGAATGATAGGAGGGAAAAAACCCAACAAAGATAGCAAGAAAAATCCTCTCATAAATAAAATAAGGCGTAGAGTATCAATACACATCACGGAGGATATACAACAAAATCAACACGACCTCATCCAACAATTCTGGTGATGGTCGGAATACAACATAAGAACAACAAATAAAAGAGAAAATGCATTAGGTACGACATCGAGTCTGGAACTCTTCTAATAACTCCTTCGTGTCCGAATGATCAGGCTTGGCAATCAATCCTTGGATGAGCAAATCCCTCTTACTGATGGTGGCTTGCAAACCTTTGAACATAGTCTTCCCAAGCATCCTCCCCAAAGGCATCTGCAAGTCTGAGTTTCTTCAAGTCTACTCTCAACTTATATTCTTCCAACGTTGCAAGAGATTCACGGAGTTTGCGTTTGTTCTCATATTGGCACATGGATTCACCTGGAGTTTTCTCAATCTGAATCCAAGCTGAGTTCTCAAACTGTCAATTTGCTGACGAAGTTTATCTTCTCTCTCTTTGTTGTTAGTTAAGATAGCATTCCATTGGGCATTGAACTTGGATATCTCTAAATGTGCTTTCTCCAGTTCCTTCTTCTTACCCTTGAGAACATTACTGACACTCTTCAAGTCTCGACCCACTCGTTCTCGGGCACTAATCTCTTCTGCTAATTCCCTACCCATCTTGTTCACTACCTCTGTCTGCTTCTTAGATAAGAAGATGGCTTCACTTTTCTCGCTCCTAAGCTGGATGATTTCCTTCTCCAATTCTTCATTCACCCTGCGTAGTTTTTCCTTCTCGGCCCATAGTTGATTGTATTTCTGCACATCAACTTTCGTTGGTTCTTCAACTACCACGGGGTATAAAGGTTCTCTGATTGGAAAGGGTAGCAATAATTTGTCAACTCTTTCTTGGATCCATTCCACATATGGCTCATAAGCTCTGCAATCGCCCTTGCCTAAAGAAAGCTTTCCTTTCCGATGAATGCTATTCCAAGCCTGTTGTAAACTGGTTAGAGTAGCAGTATCAACTAAACCCGTGAAATACAGAGATTCTTGTACTTCATCCTTCTTCAGAGGTTCTCTTAAAGCATAGCCAAATTGCCTGACAGCAAGAGCTGGATTATAGTTAATGCCAATTTTTCTCCCAATCAAAGGAACATTGGGAAAATCTCCACAACTATAAATAATACCCCTACCCAGGAGGTCTTTGCTGAACCACACAATATCCTCTGAGGTCAAACCCATGAGGCTTTCTGGCCAACCAACTGTACTAGTTGCATTAATAAAAGGTCCAGACTTGGGCATATGCGAAATAAACCATCTGTAAAGTAGTGGAGTGCAACAAGAAACACTCATCCCCCATCTTTTCTCATTCTTGTAGTGCGTAGAATGATAAACATCACCTAGAAGAGTTGGCACAGGGTTCTTGGAAGCAAATATGTGGAAAGCATCCAAATCAACAAAATCAGGTACATTGGGAAACAATACTATCCCATAGATGCAGAGCGCCAAGACTGCATTAAAGACAACCCAACATCCTTCCTGTGCAAAGTGTTAGGCCTTTCCTATTAAGAATGGCAAAGGGAAACCAAGCACCCCACTTCTACGTGTCATCTTTCCCTCTAGCTCAGAAACATCCAAGTGCAGAGAATTGGCTCCTCTTCAGAATGCACAAAACGCATCTCTTCCAAGACTGGGATTCCCAACAACTGAACAAACTCTTCCAAGGTGGGCAACAGGACATACCCAGGGAAAGTGAAGCAGCTCAACTGAGAGTCATAAAATTGTAGCAGCGTGTTGAGACCCTCCAACTCACACTTAGAGACTCTACAGACAAAGCTTAAGATCTTCCCATACTCCTGCTTGAAATCCTCCATAACTACATGCTCCACCCCAGAAATAAAACCCACCAAAGACTTCACATTTGGTGTTCAGAATTTTTAATGACGGCCTTCTTGAAACCAAGCTCTATGACAATAGTGGATCAGACTACTAGAACCAAGAGGAGGATATATACCTGAAACACATGTCAATGTAAAAAATACAAATGCAACAGAGGATCAAGATTGTTGTGCTGCTGACGGAGATGAACCAGCGCTTCACTTTGGCGAGAAAACCATACAACACTAGTATAAGGATCCCACTGTAACTGTTCACACTGATAAGACAAACGAGTAGGCTGAAGGTCAAGGTTTCCTGCAAAACCCTCCCATCTTAAAGGTATGAACCTATGTGGTCATCAGCGTCACAGACTTTCGAGAAATGATGATACGTTCACCATTTTTGGTTTGGTATCATAGTCTAACGAAGCGGCCTCACTTGGCTGAATCTCAAATGATCGATCTCCAGAGTCGACAGTTTCCAGATCCAACACCCTTTCCCTACCAATGTACGAGATAGGATGTCTTCAAAAGGAAACTTCGTCTGAACACAGATTTCATGAGGACTATTGCATGCCTAGCGTGCAGATCCTCACTACTTTCCACTCTAATGCTAGGGTTATACTCAAGCCTGGGTTTTGGCTTATCACACAATGAAACATCCCCCCCACAGCACAACAATAATGATATACAACAATGCTGAAAATAAAATGCAAAATACAATAGAAATACAAATGCAACACATACTTCACATATATTCACACCCAAAGATAAAACACACAAGTGCTAGGATTGACTTGCATAGGGGATGGGAAGAGTCCTCAAACGAGTCACCAGCTGTCGCATCGCTGTGAAGGAGGGGCCGGCAAGGACAGAAGAGTCGCCACCGTTCGTTATTTATCCCAAAGAGAGGGAAAGGAAACGATCAGAGAAAACCTACAAAAAAGGGAGAAGATAGATCATCGCAACCAAATCTTGGGTTCGGGAGTCGGTTACGCAAAGGGAAGGTATGAGCACCCCTCACGTCCATTGTACTCAACGGGATCCATGCTTGTTGTCTAGTCTATGGGTGAAAACAAACTAAAAAAACTATCTAAACTACAGGCTCACAGGGACAAATAAAAGAAAAGAGACTCGATAGAGCATCTCCGCTATATGCCTACATATTCCCTCGTGTAATGGGAAATTCAGAGTCAACATAGTTCGGAAAACTACGGGGGATGGGAGGAAGGTTGCTCGCCAAGACATCGCCATCTTGTGCCTACGTATCCTCGTCTGGTACGAGAAATCAGAGCAAACGTAGTTTGGGGAACTACGGAAAGAGGAAAAAGGGTGCTCGCCAAGACTTCGCCGTCTTATGCCTATGTATTCTCATCTGGTATGAGAAATCAGAGCAAACGTAGTTCGGGGAACTACGGAAAGAGGAAAAGGGTGCTCGCCAAGACTTCACCGTCTTATGCCTACGTATTCTCATCTGGTATGAGAAATCAGAGGAAACGTAGTTCGGTGAACTACAGAAAGAGGAAAAAGGGTGGTCACCAAGATTTCATCGTCTTATGCCTACGTATTCTCATATAGTATGAGAAATTAGAGCAAACGTAGTTCGGGATAACACGACCACTGGTTGGTTCAAGTGTTTTAACTGAGTAGGGTTAAATAGCGGTTCCAGCAGTTAGGGAATATGCCTGTTTGCGGCAGAACCAAGAGTTAACAGTCTTTTTGAAAATGGTTTTTAATTAATCCCGGGGGATAAAAAAATTTGGTGTTTTTGTTTTTGTGTTTTTTAACAAGAAGTGAATTAAGTTAGGTTTGAAACTCATGTTGCACTAAAGACTATGACTTGAGAGCGAATGCGTCACATATCGCCCAAAGGGCATACGCTAAACACTCTAGACAATTGAGACGAGGCCCCCAACCATCATTCTCAAGTACTTAAGGCTCGTAGCGTACAACACATGTTGTATTTTATTAGATGTTTTGAAGTGTTTAGGAGATGAAAAGAGAAAGACACGGACTAAGGGGAAACTGGACCCTAATGTTGTCATACACAATGCTCCTAAAGTTGGGATAAAGGGGATAAGCTATCTTACTATTATCATTCATAGGATTGAACACCTAATGTCTCTCCTACTCCCACCTTAAACAGGGGGACTAGGGATCCTAGGGGGATCATGGCAAAAGGCCAAGTAAACATAAGATAATTCACTCACATATGAAATGAAAAATGAAAAGAAATTGACTTAAACAAGTCAAAGAACAATATAAACATAAGATGCAAGGATGCAAAGAAGAAATGCCAATGATGTAACAAAACTCAACACAAAAGAATGACTTAAACAAGTCAAGAAAGATGAGATGAAATGGGAGAAGTAAACTCCTACAACTATAAACCATCAATCATCTAGAGAGAATGAAATTATCCTAAGATGCATACACAAAGAAAAGAGGGAGGAAAAAGTGTGGGGCAGCCACCACCACAAGCATATCTCAACCATACCATTCTTTGAGACAAGTAAAAAAATGCAAACAAAAACAATGCAAACCCAACACCAATGTTCATAACAAACTCAAAATGCAAGCATAAGCATCAAATTATCATGAACAAGTGTCTAAACCCCATGGGGCAGAAGTGAATCATAAGTAAATGATACAAATCAAAGTTGAAAACAAGGCACCAACATCAACCAAGCCATGGCAAGTGGTAGAAATAAAGTTCATAACCAATTCACCACTTAGAAATAAGTGGAAATGCCTAACTTTTAGGTGACTTGTGAAACAAGATGAGCAAATGTATGACCTAACAAATGGAAAACCAACATCTTGATCAAGTTACAAACAAGTGGCAACACTCACAAGATGTGCATGGGATCATTAAGAATCATTTCCCATAGAAACTAGGTCAAACTATCTTATATGAACACCTTCAAAAGTGACTTGGCTTGCAAGCTTCACTAAAAATGGAAGGATTGTTCAATAAATACCAAATAAATTACACAAAGTAGCCAAGTTCAATGGAAAACAGAAGCCAAAGTTTCAAGAGGAAACTCACCCCAAGGCATCACCAAACAATTCCATTGTTAGAGGTGCTCCACCTTATCAAGGGTTTATCGAGGGGCAAGTAAAGTCAAAGAAAAGTAATTCTTAAATTGATCAAACATAAACCAAAATTCTCCCCTAGAGTGTCTCAATCCCTTACCTAGGTGAGGGAGAGGCCATGGTCATTGGAGATAAAATTTGGAGCCCAAATGAATAACATATCACAAGGTGCACACTAAAATACACCCGACTTTATAAAATCAAAATAAAATAATAAAATAAAGTGAAAAATAAAATTAAAATGTGGGAAAAATAAATAACATATTAAACTGCAAGGAAAATATTTTTTGGGATTTTTTTGGATTAAAAAGCTATTTTTAAATAAATAAAACAAAACAACAATTAAAAATAAAATAAGTAGTAAATAAACAATGGGGGTGTGAAAGTAAAAGCGAAATGAACTGAGTTCATGTGTTAATGCGTTGGGCCCAGAATTGTGGGGTGTGTGAATAGCAAGTTGCACAAGGCCCATTGCCCAAATCAGAGGCCATGTGTCCTCATTAAATGACGTGGAGCTGACTCACATGCGCTGACAAATGGAAACGAAACAACACACATCATTCAAATTCAAATAAAGGCGCCAACATTCAGCTCAACTCGTCTCCCTTACACAGACGCTGGAACCCTAGTTTCGGTCGTCTTCTCCGGCGAGAGGGCACCGGAGCTGAACCAAAATTGCCCAGAAATGGAGGAAAATGGTACTCCTCCCCTCAAAATTCCACGAGGATTCCAAATATGAGTTCACAATTTAAAAATAATGGCCTCTTCATGGAGTTTCGAAGGAAAACAGTTGGAATGTAAAATACAAAACTCCATGAAACTCCACCAAATCAACATGAAAACATTGCCTACATAAGTGTCACACCCTAATATTTTACCTTAAGATCCCACCTCCTTGTTTTTTTTCATTTTTTTATTTTTTATATTTTCTCATGTGTGCATGTTTTCTCCGACTAACAGTTTTGTGCAGTGACTTTAAATTCTAATGGAGGGTGTCCGTTTTCACAGTCAAAGTTCTGACACATGACCTTTAGTTTCCGATTCAAAGTTTAATCCAACGGGGATTGAGACTAACTCTGCATTAATATCGGGCATAGGCACTATAGAGGGCAGATTCTCATGAAGATTCCTTTTTTTTTGTTCAGTACATCGCCTCTTTCACTTATCCCTTATAATATAAGACGCTCATGAGGGATCAGACTCAAGAATGTCAAAGATTGGCTAAAGGGTGCATTTAAATTAATTTTTCTCTGGATTATTTTGGAATTCAAGTATTTAATTTTGAAGTTCTACGAGTACAAGATAATCCTGTCAAAGGAGTTTGAAAGTCCAAGACACAGTGAAGGAGAAGATTATTTTGAACATTCGAGATTTATCTTTAAAGTCCAAGAGTTACAAATGCAAAGAAGTTTACATGTCCACATGGTTGTTCACAAAACACACTTTATTTTCACGTTCAAGAATCTCAAGTTTAGCACAACAATCAATGGACATTATAAAATCCTAGAATGAACATCACAAATTGGCATAAGCATTCGGGGAACCCCGGGGAACTAAGACGGGACTATTTTAGTCATAGGTTCCCAAACTAATTGACAAAAGCGAACAAAGTACATTTATAAATCCAAAATCAAGCAGAACTCAATAATAATGCCATGAATAACCTTTTGTTTTATGAGTTCAGTAAGAAATGACAGCATGCAATTTTAGATGGACAGGTTTTTTTTATGTTACAACATGAGTTATAATAGAAGGGAAGTCCCGACTCCGGTTGTCGTTATTGGGAATAAAACCAGCAGAGTGTTGCTTTCCAAAGTTGTGAACCTCACGCTTCGCTCTAACCCGGTCTAGCCACAACGGTTAGCTTTCATTGAAGATGCAATGTCTACAAATCGAATATAGTCTCCTTTATCCCTGATATCAACCGTTTGCTGAAGATTCAATACGGTAACCTGCAATGTCACACCTGCTAAATTAACAGAAACAAAATCAGATCTACACTACTGAATTTCAGATCCTCCATTTGATTCAGTTCAGCAAACATTTTCCTCATTTCAATTATCATTCGAACAAAATGGTCGTTCTTGCTGCATCCATTGTCGGTAAGTCTGGTAAAGTGCTAGTTTCTAGACAATTTGTGGATATGCCTCGTACAAGAATTGAGGGACTTCTAGCAGCATTTCCCAAGTTGATAGGCACTGAAAAACAACACACATATATTAAGACTGAGAACATGCGCTATGTTTACCAACCATTAGAAGCTCTTTATCTGCTACTTGTAACAAACAAACAGAGCAACATACTGAAAGATTTGGATACTTTGAGAATTCTCTCCAAACTTGTCCCTAAATAGTCTTATTCCCTTGGTGGAGAGAATATCTACAGACATGCCTTTGAGCTGATTTTTGCATTTGATGGAGTCATCTCTCTTGATCACGAGGAAACACGAATTAAGATATACTGCGAGATGGAAAGTCACGATGAGAAGCTATACAAGCTCGGTTACTGCAGAGAGCATGGAAATCAAGTTAAAATACAGAATTCGTTCACCGACAACTAAGCACAATCTCAAAGTGATGGCTTACCTGATAGAATATCAATTGACCTGCAAAACTAATAATGCAGTCAGCATCCGTGATTCTCTTGATGAACAAAAGCAGCTAGTAGCGTTCTCGGTTAAACAACAAGAGGAGGGATTACAACAAAGTACACTTCTGGCGCATGCGGTTTCAGAAGCAACTGTAAAATTCTTTGATGACATTAATATGCACACCTCAAGAGTAATGAGAATTGTTGAAGAAACTCAAAATGAGAGGTCCTACCAGATGACTAATTTCGAGAAGAAATTCAAGGATGAAATCTGCAACCAAACTGACTCAGAACATTATTAAGCCACAACCTCTAAGTTTACTCCACCTTGCAGCAACAGCATGATCATGTCTATCGTACACGGACCTTGAACTAAACCTGCGGCAACAGAGGATTGTCCGTTTAGAACTTTCTAAACTAAGTTAAGGAAGAACACAATGTAATGCAATTATAATCATTTGCCAAATACCTAAAGAATTCTTCACCGAACTATGCAACAATCATTGTCCAAGCCTCAACAAAGCTCTTGGGTAATCCCCGGATTTTGCATTTGAGTTTTCCTCCGGCATTTTCAAAGCCTTTGTTCAATAGCCTCAAGCATAACCTCTTCTCCATGCTGCTTGTCGGGATCCTCAAGAAGGAGACCTCATCCACGGAGATAATTTCAATCTATATGCTGCCATGTCTGCTTTGGAGATAATGGACCCGAAAATGGACTCTGGTATGGCTTCTGCTTACTACTCCCTTGATGAAGCGATTGAGAAGGGTGCTGCTCCGGTTCCTATTAGTTCTGATAAAACTATCAATGTTCGGTGCATAATTGACATCATCACATCCTCTATTGCCTTCTTACTGCCAAGTCATACGTGCAACCTACAAAGCAGTTCTTTCAGTTGTTGCAGAGGTACACACACGTGAAGAAGAAGATTTATTTGTCATGGCATATGGACTTCCTCTAAGTGGAGATGGAAAGGAAAGGTGTTTACCTTTGTTAAAAGCTGTTGAAGAAACAATATGTCGACGACCGCGTGCTTCTAAAACTTCATCGAAAGAAGAGTGCCAGAAGATACAGAGCCACTTCAAATAAGTTGTAAACCAAATTATGTATTGGTTAATTAACTAATAAGCACGAAAAGAGAAGAAAGCACGAGTTTTCGAAATCACGTATCTAAATTAAAACAGAGGCAAATAAGGAAATAGTCTGGGCATTTTGAGACATGTTTCGATTTGAGCAGAACTAAGCTTTGCCACCACGAAGAACTTAACGTTTCATCATCTACAACAAACAACAACGATTCTTTAAGATTTCAAAACTTTCCAAAGTTGTTTCAGACGTATTTAAACCAGGAGACCATTTTGTGTCTCAAACACCATCATCAACGGTCATTTCTCATCTATCAAACGTCATTAATAGGTGCAACTCAAAACAGAAGTTTTCCAAGAGAATCAATCCAAAGACCTGAAAAGGAATAAGCAATAAATCGTCATTCTTAGGTTTGAAAACTTTCCAAAATAGTGTTGGCAAGTCATGAACCATTTCCCAAATTCGGATAGACATGTTCGACCAAATCCGGAAATTCATTCAAAGCCATATTGATTGGAAATAGACTATAAGAAGAGGAGATTAAGATGAAAGAAGACGGTGGTCACGATACGAGATTCTCAAATATACAGAAATTCATGGCATTCATAAAATCTCAAACTTATGAAACCCTAAACAAAAATCCATGAAAAGAAAGGAGAGCTTATCTTTTAAAACTCTATTGGAGATCGTCTCGGATCCACCCTCAAACTTCAATCCACCACCTTCAACAAAGTGCCCTCGCCGGAAATCGCCCTCACCGCAAATCAATATATCATCCCCGCAGAAACAATCTTCCATCCGCGCCCTCCACCGTCTACCTTCGGACGCCCCAATCGGAAGGAGCCTTGTTATGGTGAGCATTCTCGGCGATATCGTGTACTGTGATTTTGATGTTGTTTTTGTTTATTTTGTAGGGAAAACGGACGGTAGAAATGAGAGGACAGTGAGAAGACGGAGAGAGTGAAGGAGACGAAGGTGAAAGGAGGGATATCGCGATCGGCGAAGAGGGGCGATTTGGAGAGAATTAGGGTTTTGTGTCTTCCTTTTTCAGTTCCTATGTTGTAATATAATTTGATGCCTGCACTCACACACACTATACCATGCACCACACATTCACCACCAGTGGATCTCATCTTACGACCCACATCATGCAGTCCACCGTGAACCCTCACAGGCTCGTCATACCTAACCGCACGCCACATCCTTTAACCCCTCCGTTTAACCGTTAACCATCCCAATTAACCTTTTAATTAACCATTAACTTTTAATTAAAATTTATCCTTTTATTTAATCACTCAACTAATATCTGCTTTTTTTAAAAATCAGCCCCTAATAACTTACTGCATTCTATTTTATTCTAATTAGTTGAATTGCATCTATCCAACTAATCATATCTTCTAGTTAACCTATCATTTTATTCTTAATAACTTAATTAATCTTTTTTTTACAACTTAATTAATAATTTACTTATCTCACAATTTATATTTAGTTATCCAATTATCCAGTAACCTTTTTATTTATTTAATAAACAATTCAAATTTTTTTATTTATTCTATTAAGTAACTAATTAATCCAACACTTTCAATTAGACTTTTTATATAAAAAAACAATAACCTTTTGTAATTTATTTAATATAATAACAAACAACTTTTATTAATTAAATCATTTCATATTTAAGTTTTTTAAGATAAAATAAAATCACTTATAGAAAATCTCTTATTTAAAACTAGAATAACTAAATTAACTCGTACTAAAATTAATCTCACCAAATTAATTAACATTTTCTCAAAAAAAAAAATCAACCTTACCGCTCTAAGTAAAATCAACTTCCCGCTTACAAATCGATTCACCCAAATCAAACATTCAAACTAAAATCAACTTAATCAGTAAAAACAATCAACATCGTAAAAACACAACTTAATCGTGCACACTCACATTCACGACACATTCACTCTCACACACTTCAGCGCTTTCATGCGTTTGTGTATGGTTTACTTTCCTTGCAATTTATTCTTCAGCAATTTAATATTACCGCATTTACATTTTTTGCATCGCATCCGTCCAAGGGAAAACCCTACACATGATTCAACAATTGTGTGTAGTGCATCTCATTTGCATCATTCCCCGTGATCCTTGATCCCATTCAAGTTGATCTCTAGGATAGATCCTACCCCATAGGAAGGACCCTTATCTTACAACATAGACAAAACAAATCAAACAACACAATACAAATAATATTCAAACACATTAGAGAAAGATGCCAAATCATCTTAAGTGAGATAGAATCTCCACCCCACAATAATACAATCAAGCCGTAGGGACTTTTCCTTAAGAGAGATAAAGGTGTACCTCGTCGATCCCTATCCGAGTACATAATTCCTTTTCTTAAGACGATGCAAAGACTATTTTCCTACAACCTGTGGCGGTTAAATCTCCCTTAAAATGAAGACTCATCTCTTCTCCTAAACTCAATCAAACAACTACCCTAAACCCGTAGGAACTTTGACCACAGTCAAAGAACTCCTCAAACCCTTTAGGGGAACTACGAATACTCTGATTCCACTCCCGTAAGGATATGTAGGCATAAGATGCGACATCTTATCGAGTATACTTAGAAATAAAACCCTAGGTCTTTCAATCCTTAAGCAGATAAACACTTAGCAATAAACAAACATAAAACAAGAGGTTCCTGTAGAGTACTACAGAAACTTAGGATGCTAGTACCTTCCCTAAGTTTAACCAACCCCCGAACCTATAACTTTCTAAGCTTGCATTTGCATTGCATTATGGGAATTTCGATCTTTATCCCTTCCTTTGGACAAATCAAAGTTCGGTTTCAAAATGAATTAAAGATTCAAACTAATCAATAGTTTAGTATCCAAATTTCACCGCGACAGAAATGACGACTTCCCTGGGGACATCTCTAGTGGGTTTCCCTATCTTATTTTATTTGTTTACTGCTTTATATATCTGCTTACTTGATTAATTGTTTATTTGTATACTTTCTCTTGTGTCTTTTTGGGTCGTTATCCTTGAGAGGTGAGATAAAGTTCTACACCCGAACTTGAGAGAGATTAAGATAGGATGGTGATATATTCGAGAAGGCTTATAGGGAGTTGAATCCCGACTAAGTTAAATCGAGAATCCCGCTCAATTGAGGCCCTCTCGAAATAGTATTGTTGAATGAGTAATCGTGAAGACACTTGCTATTTTCGACCTTGGAGCCTATGATATTGAGGACCGTAGTTACCTTAACCCAACTTTGGCCTTTATTAGGACGTAGTGCGGGACTATGAGGGACTATGAGGGAGTACTCCTGAAATAGTGTTACGTGAAGCTACACTCGAAAGAAGTTCTCTTGAGAATATTATTAATCCTCGAGTTAGTTGAGAATTGATAATATCCGAAAGATGGGATGATGATTTTGAGTCCCCTTAGAACCTTGTTCTGCAGGTACAAACAACCTTTAGTCCATAACCTTTGGGAAAGGGTATACCTTCGCTCCATGCTCATTGCAAACCTAGGGGCCCCTTTGTTTGTTTATCCTTATGTTTCTATGTGCTTACCTGTGTTTGTTGCATCCATAAAGCATCACATTGCATTGGTTTCATGGAATCCCGAGTTCATTTATAAACGTTATAGAACCAATAGGGATTACAACAAAAAAAAATTAGATATTCTTCTAAGAGTCCTAACTTGGATGGCCTAAGGAAGTAGGAGCTCAGATTGAAGAGAACTCGAAAGACAAATATAAGAGGCTTTCCTCTATTATTAAGGATCAAATGAGGTTTCAAAAAGCTATCATCAACATTGAAGATCTAAGTAATCAAGGGCTTCCTCCCTTATTTTCCAACAAGAGATAGAGGATTTATTTTCCTCTATCACACTATTCTTTAGAAGTCGATCGTGGACAACTTATCTTCAAAAAGATTCAGTTAGAAGAGCAAATCAAGAAGCACGATGAAGGACTTCCTTAGGACTTTTACTAGCTTTTATTTAGCTATTGGGTCAGGACTCTCATGAGAATGTTCATTTGTAATCGATATCAAAAAAAATAATAAACAAAGTTTTCTTTGGTATTCAGTAATATTTATAAATACTTGAGTTCCATGAAACCTTTTGTTTTGCAGTCTTGCATTTGCATTTCGCATTTTACTTCAGCATAGCATCCTTTGCATTCTGGGGGGGGGGGGTCTCACTCTTGCTTCATCTTCACAGACAAGCTGAATCACAAGTATAACACTCGAGCCAGTCGGCGCCAAAAGATGGATCAATTGGAACAAGAGAACAAAGTACTCCGTGACGAAGTTGCAACTCTGAAAGAGAGTTTGGAAAGGTTGAATGGTATAGTTGAAGCTCTGTCTAACCAGTCTGCACTCAACAATCAAGAAGTTCAGGGGACCGTTATCTCCGAAGTAGTATCATCACCGATCCCAGTGGCATCTACTTTTGCTGAAGTAATCTACAGCATGCCGCCAGGTTTCCCGTGGGGAATGCCTCCTTATTTCACTCCGGCCGGTTATTGTCCACCTGTTCCCGAGGTCCCTGCCATGACCAATGTTCAAGCCATCCCTACCATTACTGTTGTAATGACTAGTGCACCTCCGCGTGTGAATATTACTCCGCATATCCTAGACGAACCAATTTTCCATAGGGTACCCAGCGAAATTGTGGGTTTGGAAGAAAGGATGGATGGTTTTAAAGGCCAATTTTTTGAGATACAAAAAGAATTGAGAGCCCTTCGTGGGAAAGATCTGTTTGGAAAGAATGCTTCTGACCTGTGCTTGGTCCCGAATGTCAAGGTCCCGCCAAAATTCAAAGTCCCTGATTTTGAGAAATACAAAGGGAATACTTGTCCTCAAAGTCATCTAATCATGTATGCCAGGAAAATGTCTGCACAAACTGACAATGATCAACTGCTCATTCACTATTTCCAAGATAGTCTGACAGGCGCTGCGCTCAAGTGGTATATGGGCTTAGATAGTACGAAGATTCAAACTTTCAGTGATTTGGGTGGAGCCTTTATCAAGCAATATAAGTATAATGTGGACATGGCTCCCGACCGTGATCAATTGAGAGCTATGGCACAGAAAGATAAGGAAAATTTTAAAGAATATGCTCAGCGTTGGCGCGAGTTGGCCGTGCAGGTCACACCACCGTTAGAAGAAAAGGAAATGACCAAAAGTTTTCTGAAGACTCTAGGTCTGTTCTTTTATAAGAAAATGGTAGCAAGTGCACCCAGTGACTTCACCGAAATGGTCAACATGGGCATGCGTTTGGAAGAGGGGGTCCGTGAAGGAAGACTAGTCAAGGAAGGGAGTACCTCCAATAATGCTAAGAAGTATGGGAGCGGTTTTGTGAAAAAGAGAGAACATGAGGCAAGTGTTGTGCAGCAGCGGCGATCCAAGAGAGGATATCTGCCATCACATCAGGTTGCTGCGGTTCATCAGCCACCACATCAACACAAATCAACAAAATCAGAATCGTGTACACAAAAGATTAGACTTTGATCCCATCCCGATGACATACGCTGACTTGTTACCATCTTTGATTCAAAAGGGTCACATCCAGACATGAGCTCCACCTAAGGTACCCAAGAAACTTCTGTATTGGTACAAAGCTGACAAATTTTGCCTATACCATCAAGGTGCTCCAGGCCACGATACTGAGAACTGTTACGGCTTGAAGGCAGACGTTCAAAGGTTGGTTAAGGATGGAATTTTATCCTTTAAGGGTTCCATTCCTTATGTGTAAGGTAATCCCCCACCTCAGCATGGTTCGTCCTCCGCGAACATGATCCAGGGTTATTCGGGAAACCCTCATATCAATATAGTGCCTGAAAATGGATCTGAAGGCGACACATCAGACAATTCTGCAAGCTTTTCCATTCCGTGCAAAGGCTGAATAAAATCCTGAGAAGGGCTCATCAGGGTGTTTTCTTTTCGTTTGCTTATGCGTATTTCATTTCTTCGATTAAAAGCATGTTTGGCTTGTATGGCTTGTTTATCTTGAATAATTAATGCAATAAAATGTTTGTCTTGAAGAAATCCATTCGTTTCACTCGTAAAACATTTCTCATAATTTATAATGCCGACTATACCCAATTCTCTCACTATGGTGAATAATTGGGGGGAGGATGATGAAGTAAAACACAGGATCTCTCGTTGTATGCTTTTGAATAAAAACCCTACTGATGATGTAAGGCATTGTTTTAAACCTCCCAAAATACCGGGAATAGTCAACCTTTCTTTTAAGCCTTGAGAAAAGATCTGTTTTTTCTCTCCCAATCAAAACCTCGTTTTTAACCTAGGGCAGGGTATCAAAAATGAACATCTCAAAATCTGGGTGGGCACAAATATAATTTGACCTTTATTCCTCTGCTTTACAAATCATAAACTAAACCCATATACATGACCCACCAAGTCCTAATTGAAGTAAGCTTAGTTCAAAAGCATACTCGACGAAATATCGTTTCCTGACTCCTATGAGCTATGCTCAATTTGACGTTGGCATTATAAATTTAAATTAATATCCTAACTAGTGATTTTGTCACAAGTTATCGCGATATCTATTTTCAAAACTTCTTCGAGACAAACACATATGTTGCGTTAACAGTTTCAGAATTAACATTCCTGGCTCGCTAATTTTGCTTGATATCTTAGAAAGATTACATGTAGACATTACATGTTAAATTTTAAGACTTTGCTAACCTGGGGCAAGTCATTTTCCAAGAGGTTTTGATCCATACCAGTTTAACTTTACTTAGAACACAAGTTTGAAGACTCGGTTATACCGTCAATCAGGGGCAGTTACGTCGAGCTTTTACGAATCTCCCAAGATTTTGAAAACAGTGGGGCATTTAGACACCATGTTTTCTGTAAAATCCTCTCAAGATGACCTTTTATCGTGAACCTTGTGACTTGGGGCATCTGAAAATCAAAGGTGGTTGACAATTCCGTAACAAATACTCTCAACGCAAGAAATATCCAGTCAGTGACCTAAGAATTCCCAGTGGGCTGACTAGCTTCACCTCTCCAGCAAAGCGGATGTTTGTTTCATCCCCGACCGAAGTTTTAACCCCAACATACCCAACAACTCTGGTCTCCTAAAGCGAGTGTACACTCTCCGAGCAATGTTTGATCTGTGAAGATTTGGTTTGAGTGCCCGGAATGTTTTTCATCTCTTTTGTTATCATACGCATATCATATAGATAGATAGCATAGCATATGCATTTTTGCATTTTTTTTGTGTTTGCCTGTTCTATCGCTTTGGATATGGTTATCCCCAGGCGTTCGGGTGTGTCTTCTCCTTTCAAGTAGAGTTGTCAGCCCTAGGCAGAAAGGCACGATATTTCTATTTCCCCCATAGAGTTCGATCCTCGTGGAAGACGGTTGTTTGAGTTAAATCTCATTTGAGTTCATACCTCAATGGTCGAGTCTTGTTTGACAACTTCTCTTCGGCTATTCCCCAAAGTGAACTTCGGTCCTTGACAATCGCATTGGTGGACATCTCCGACTTTTGGACGTGGATTAAGGGTGCATTTATCTCGCACCCCACTCCCCAAGAAAGGTTTTCTTTTATAAAGATGGCTTTTGAGGACGGATATTTCTCCAACAGCGTTATCAGAAGCTTCTCAACAATTTACATCTGGACTGCAGCATTCTCTTTATTTGAGCAACTCATTTTGGTCAGGATCTTGTTCAAAACGACAAATAGCAGTCCCCTCAAGACAATTTGTCCACCCCCGGTGGATTTACCAAGATTATCAAGTCATCAAAAGGCATTCTCCCAGAAATCTGTCAGAGAAATGCATCGAAGACATTACAAATGCTTCTCTTTATTTGAGGACTTACACTACAAGGATACATATTTTATAGCTACAACAAGATACTCCTCAGGAATGTATTCCCCAGCGAGTCTATCACACAAGCTTTAACTCCATCAAAGAGCATCTCTTCCAAGAAGCTCGATGAAGTTTATTACAACTAGTCTCTCTTCATTTGAGAGGACATATTTTGCTGATCAATAGGCTTACATCTCTGAAGGATCCACGTTGAAGCTTTATAATCTCTAGTACATATCATATTAGGTTATTACCTCTGCTTAGTAGGTAACACGCCTTTCTTTTTGTGTCCACCTGCTCTTAGGCTATCATATGTTTGATAGTAGGTAACACGTATCGTTTTGGTCAGACACTTTTTCTTAGGCTGCCATATGTTTGGTAATGAGTGATCTCTCCTTATTTGGGTTATTACTTTTTCTTAGGCTATCATACATTTGATAGTAGGTAATATACCATCATTTTTGGTCAGACACCTTTGCTTAGGCTGCCAAGATTGGTGGTAGGTCATCTTTCCTTTAGTGTTCACCTTTTCTTAGGCTATCATACACTTGATAGTAGGTAACACATCTTATTATGGTCAGACGCCTCGGCTTAGGCTACCATATGTTTGGTAGTAGGTGATCTCGACATCTTTTGGGTTATACCCCTGCTTAGGCTATCATATATTTGATAGTAGGTAATACACCTTTCTTTTGGTCAGACGCCTTTTCTTAGGCTGCCATATGTTTGGTAGTAGGTGATCTTTCCTGTTGTTCATTACCTTTTCTTAGGCTTCCATATGTTTGGTAGTAGGTGACGTGTCCTTTTGGTTATTACCTTTGCTTAGGCTATCATACATTTGATAGTAGGTAATACACCTTGTTTTGACTATTACCTCCGCTTAGGCTATCATACATTTGATAGTAGGTGATATATCGTCTTTTGGTCAAACACCTCGACATAGGCTATCATATGTTTGATAGTAGGTAACATGTGTTTCTTGTTCCAACCAGATATCTTTGTTTAGGCTGCCACACGTTGATAGTGGGCCACCCTTCACCTTCAAGATATCGTTTCACTGTCCAAGTTACTGTACTCCTGGTGGTATTATTATATCTTATCTTTATTTTGGAGAATCCACAATGCTGATAGTTGTCTCTTCTTATGGCGTCTCGCGTCGTTAAGTCTGTTCTTTGGGTATCGTGTCCCGTTATTCCCCTATGGCATCATGTTTCCACAGGACCATTTGTCTTGCCTTCTTCATATCATTGCATATCATTTGCATTCGGTGGCATCTTAGGGCCAAAATTTCGTGCAATGTTTGTATTTAAGTCCCTCCTATCTCGTCGAGACGAAGATTTTGATCTCCATATCTCCGGATAGAAGAAACTTAAATAGGGGCATCTGTCACACCCTAATTTTTTACCTTAAGATCCCACCTCCTTGTTTTTTTCGTTTTTTTATTTTTTATATTTTCTCATGTGTGCATGTTTACTCCGACTAACAAATTTGTGCAGTGAATTTAAATTCTAATGGAGGGTGTCCGTTTTCACAGTCAAAGTTCTGACACATGACCTTTAGTTTCCGATTCAAAGTCTAATCCAACGGGGATTGAGACTAACTCTGCATTAATATCGGGCATAGGCACTATAGAGGGCAGATTCTCATGAAGGTTCGTTTTTTTTTGTTCAGTACATCGCCTCTTTCACTTATCCCTTATAATATAAGACGCTCATGAGGGATCAGACTCAAGAATGTCAAAGATTGGCTGAAGGGTGCATTTAAATTAATTTTTCTCTGGATTATTTTGGAATTCAAGTATTTAATTTTGAAGTTCTACGAGTACAAGATAATCCTGTCAAAGGAGTTTGAAAGTCCAAGACACGGTGAAGGAGAAGATTATTTTGAACATTCGAGATTTATCTTTAAAATCTAAGAGTTACAAATGCAAAGAAGTTTACATGTCCACATGGTTGTTCACAAAACACACTTTATTTTCACGTTCAAGAATCTCAAGTTTAGCACAACAATCAATGGCCATTATAAAATCCTAGAATGAACATCACAAATTGGCATAAGCATTCGGGGAACCCCGGGGAACTAAGACGGGACTATTTTAGTCACAGGTTCCCAAACTAATTGACAAAAGCGAACAAAGTACATTTATAAATCCAAAACCAAGCAGAACTCAGTAATAATGCCATGAATAACCTTTTGTTTTATGAGTTCAGTAAGAAATGACAGCATGAAATTTTAGATGGACAGGTTTTTTTAAATGTTACAGCATGAGTTATAATAGAAGGGAAGTCTCGACTCCAGTTGTCGTTATTGGGAATAAAACCAGTAGAGTGTTGCTTTCCAAAGTTGTGAACCTCACGCTTCGCTCTAACCCGGTCTAGCCACAACGGTTAGCTTTCATTGAAGATGCAATGTCTACAAATCGAATATAGTCTCCTTTATCCCTGATATCAACCGTTTGCTGAAGATTCAATACGGCAACCTGCAATGTCACACCTGCTAAATTAACAGAAACAAAATCAGATCTGCACTACTGAATTTCAGATCCTCCATTTGATTCAGTTCAGCAAACATTTTCCTCATTTCAATTATGATTCGAACAAAATGGTCGTTCTTGCTGCATCCATTGTCGGCAAGTCTGGTAAAGTGCTAGTTTCTAGACAATTTGTGGATATGCCTCGTACAAGAATTGAGGGACTTCTAGCAGCATTTCCCAAGTTGATAGGCACTGAAAAACAACACACATATATTAAGACTGAGAACATGCGCTATGTTTACCAACCATTAGAAGCTCTTTATCTGCTACTTGTAACAAACAAACAGAGCAGCATACTGAAAGATTTGGATACTTTGAGAATTCTCTCCAAACTTGTCCCTGAATAGTCTTATTCCCTTGGTGGAGAGAATATCTACAGACATGCCTTTGAGCTGATTTTTGCGTTTGATTGAGTCATCTCTCTTGAGCACGAGGAAACACGAATTAAGATATACTGCGAGATGGAAAGTCACGATGAGAAGCTACACAAGCTCGGTTACTGCAGAGAGCATGGAAATCAAGTTAAAATACAGAATTCGTTCGCCGACATTTATTGGTAAACTTCCACATTTCTTGATTTTTCATGATTCCTTTGACATTTATTGGTTAAATATCACCTATTGGTCACATTGGACTTGAGGAACATGATTTTGACCTTAAAAAGTCAGGAGTTGACTTTTTCACTGCACAGTTGACTTTTCCCCAAATCTCCTGATTTGCAATTGACTGACCAATTGGAGCTCTTCTGATTGAAATTGATGATCAATCTTCTACCTCCAAACACCTTGGGACATATGAATGACCATGGAAACAAGTTTTGCTCCAATAACAAGTCTATCCTTATTATATGTGGAACCCTAATTTCATGCTCTTCTGCCTAGGCCCTCTGCAGATGAATTGAATGATCATTCTCACTCCACAATAGCCTCTGAGATATTCAACAAACCTCTACACCATGCTTACACCAATAATAGGGCCTCATGAACTCTTGACAAATCCTCTAGTGGTTCTCAAACAATGAGATATAGCACACCTTTCCTCTCAAGGAGCTTGAACAACCTCATGATGATAACACACACTTGATGACCTCTACCAATGCCTTTTCTTGAGCTTGAAGCCAATAAGATTCTCCTCTTAGATGTCACACAAACAATAACTTGATCCCCTGTAAGAACTATGCTATGCAAATGCAATATGCTAAAATGCAATGAAACATAAGCCAAAATGCAAGAAAAGGGGTTGGTCAAATTTTGGGGTACAACACATGCGGACCATTTAAGATCGGTAGCTCCACTTCTCTAATTACATTTCTGGGGGAACCATTAAAATCCTTGACTGTCAAAGAAGTAGGTATCATCTTAGTTTCTTTGTAAGCCAACTTTGTAAGAGTCCTCTTAGGTAAAACATTTAAAGAAGAACCGATATCCACAAGCACTCTTGATAAAGTATCTTCCTGACATTTCACGAACACATGTAAAACACGGTTGTGATTCTGACCTTCTCTTGGTAATTCCTCATTACTGAAGCTAAGGATGTTACAATCATTAATATTTGTAATCACACTATCAAACTGGCTAGTAGTAATATCTTTGGCGACATGAGCTTGAGCCAACAACTTTTGCAATGCAGCTCGATGAGTAGGTGAACTCATCAATAGAGACATAATTGAGATCTTGGAAGGAGTTCGGTGAAGCTGATCGATGACTTTATAATCACGTTTTCTAATAATCCTCAATAACTCAGCATCTTTATCATTTGCACCACTTCTTTCTCTTTGTCCTTGGCAGGCCCAGTGGTAACATTTTCCTTAGGCGGAGCCTCATTGAAATTGGGAGTATAAATACGACCACTTCATGTCATCTTGCTTGCCCTGGCTATATTAGTCACATCTTCACTAACACCTTTCGATTCTTCTCTCGGAATAACCTTCCCAGATTCTTTGTCAATCATTGTCACATCATATTTCCAAGGTACAACTTTAGAGTCTCTGAAATGAAAAGGACTGGGCTTTTGAATGATTATCGGCTTTGGTGAATTAACTACAGAAGCAACAATAGATTCTGGTATGTTGAATACAGGCTTTGGTGCACTAAAAATAGGTATTGTAGAACTTGATTCTAGAAAATTAAAAATGGGCACTTTATCACCTGGTTTTGGCAAGTTGAAGATGGGTTCAATCACAAAAACTTCATCCTTCTTCAGTTTTCTACTCACTTGTAGAAAACCATCATTGACCAAATTTTGAATATCATCCTAAACCAACATACATCCTTTGACACTAGCATCACAAATTGTACAATCCTCATGACAAGTATTCACTAAACCTGCCTCAAACAGCTTTGAATGGAAGACTCAGAGAGGAGTTTTAATCTCGAAAAGATCAAGGATTAAACTCTCTTCAGATAGCTCCTCAATAGCATGAACATCTCCATGGGTGGGCAAAGGATTATTCTTAACATTAGGCTAAGAATCGCCGAAAGACAGAATCTTCTTCTCTATTAACTCTCTTACAAGGTGCTTGAGAGCATAACAACTTTCTAAATCATGGCCAGGTGCCCCTTCATGAAACAAACAATGAGCCTTTGGATTGTAATTAGGTGGAAATGGATTAGGAGGTGGACCCAAAGCCCTTGTAGTTATCAAACCTTGTTTCACCAATGAAGGGTACAACTCGGTATAAGTTATCGAAATAGGGGGAACTGGAGGCTTATATTATCTTCTGTTGGGAACGTTATGGCGAGGTACCTGATTCTTCAGTTATTGATAGGTAGGAACGTTGGGCACTCGTTGATAATTGGGTGGAGCATGGGCAGGCTGATAAACTGAAGGTGGTTGATAGGTAGGAGATTGATAATCAGGAGCGGGTTACACAGGCTGGTATGCAGGAACTTTTTGATTGAAAGCAGGTGTAACAACATCCACATACGGTTGTTGAGCAAACAAGACAGGGTGACCTTGTTGCTGAATATAGCTTTGTTGATGTTGCCAAGGTTGAGTTCTTCTTCTGCTTGCCATTACAGCATTAGTTTCACCCTCTTTTTTCTTGTGAGAGCTAAATGAAGGCTTCTTAGCATGGTTTTTGTTGAAGCTTGAACTACCAGCAGTACTTGAAATTTTTCCACTTTTCAAACCCAATTCTACCTTCACACCTACATCAACAATATCAGAAAAATTAGCAGTCACACTTTCAACCATTCTTTCATAAAATTCAGGACGAACAGTGTCGACGAACCAATCAGCCAATTCTTTTTCAGTCAAAGGAGGTTCCACTTGCGAAGCTATTTCTCTCCATTTTTTAGCGTATTCCTTGAACGACTTAAAATTCTTCTAGGACATGCTTAGCAGTTTCCTTCGATCAGGATCCAAGTCCATGTTGTACTTACAATGTTTGATGAAAGCATTGGATAAATCTTGGAAAATGCGAGACTGATCCAGGCTTAAATACTACTTCGACGAAGCACCCTTCAAACTGTCTTGGAAGCAATGAATCATCAGCTTATCATTGTCAACATGAGCGGCCATTTTTCAATAATACATGATCAGATGGCTCTTTGGGAATCCGTCGTAGTGATCAAAGCTAAAAGTTTTAAACTTGGGAGGAATGACCAGACCAGATACAAGACACACTTCTTTGGCAGTAGCACCAAAGACTTAATCTCCTTCCATTACTCTTAACCTTTTATCCATAATTTCCAAATTTTCTATGAGTTTCTCATGACATTCATTCCCATCTACCTTCATGTTAGGGACATCATATACTGGTTGATACTCATTGAAGTATGGTTGCACATAGGTATGCACAACAGCTGGTGCAAAAGTTGGAATCACATGAGGAGCTTCAGTAACCAAAGGAACAACTTGTTGAACTTGTTGAACAATGGAAATTGTAGTAGGTGCAGGCACAAAACCTGGTGGAAGACCGTATGGAGGTACATTAGTTGTAGTAACGATAGCTGGTTGAGGCTCCACAATTGTATTGACAATCTCATAAATAACGGTGGGCTGAGTATCCATCTTCGCGCACATAACCTGTAGTATCTCCATAATTTTCCCCACACTTCCCATAGGTCTTCTAATTCATTGCTGACACGATCAAGTTATTGACTATGTTCCGCCATCCTTCTACGAGCTTGAGCTATGGTATTGTATGGGTGCAGAGGATTCAGGGTGAAAGGACTGAAGATGAGACAAATGAATGAACAAAATGCAAAGAGAAAATGCACATGCAAAGACATGAGTGCAATGTAATGCAATGATTTCAAGGAATTCAAAAGAAAGTCGCAAACATTTTGAAAAAACTAAAAAAGGATTTATTTTAAAATTCATGATTTTTATTGAGTTTGCAGAAGAATGAATAATTAAATTCCTTTAAACCAAATGTTGTTCATGAATACATAAACGTATGCACAGATATACACATAGATACATATATTCAGGCGAACAAACAAGGGCCTAGGTTTAAATGTCACGAGCATGGAGTCATGGTCTACCCATCCCGAAGTGTATGTACTAAGGAGTCTTGTACCTACAGAACAAAGGTTCTAAAAGCTTCCCAAAGTCATCAATCCATCTTTCGGATATTATCAATTTCCCAATTACTCGATGGTTAATAATATTCTCAAGAGAACCTCTTTTGAGTGTAGTATCGCGTATAAACTATTTTAGGACTACTCCCTCATAGTCATCGCACTATGTCCTAAGAAAGGCCAAGTTGGGTTAAAAGGTAACTAAAAGTTCTCAGTGTCACGGGCTCCTATGTCGAAATTAGTAATGTTTTCACGAATATTTGTTCAACAATACTATCCTTAAGAGGGCCTCCACTGAGTGGTGATTTCTCAAGTCAGCTTGGTCGGGAATCAACTCCTTATAAGCCTCCTTGAATATATCACCTTTTTATCATAAGTACACTCAAGTCCGAGGATATGACTTACCTCACCACACAGATAACAACCCCAGCAGATACAGTCATATATATAAACAAATATTCAACAAATAATACAAATCTAACAAGTTAGGGGTAACCCTCCAAATTTATGACCTATTGCAGTGAGAATCAAATATCAAGTTATTGATTAACTTGAATCACACATCTTGAAGTTCACCACCGAACTTTGATTTATCCAAAGCAAAGGGTAAAGAACGAAAAAAAACCCTAATTGCAGTGTAAAAACAATGCAAGAGATCTAAGGTTTAAGGGTTTGTTATACCTAGGGAAGGTGTTAACATCCTAAGTATTTGTGGTACTCTACAGGAACCTCTTGTTTTATAAGTGTTATTTGTTATCTGTCTGCTAAAGGGTTGAAAGGAGACCTAAAGTTTTATTTCTAAGTATGCTCGCCAAGAAATTGCATCTTATGCCTACGTATCCTGACGGGAATGGAATCAGAGCATTCGTAGTTCCCCTCAAAGAGGGTGAGGAACTCTTGACTGTGGTCAAGGTTCTAGGGGGAAAGGTAGGTATCCGTGGAAAGATACTTACATAGAGTACGGCGACTCCAAACTTACGACTAAGTTGAAAGGGAAAGATAAGTAAGTGTCCATGGCAGGGCACTTACATGGAGTGTGATAACTCTAATTCTAAGGCTAGGATGAAGAGAAGAGAAGTAATTGTCCATAGCAGGAACTTACATGGAGTACGGAGACTCCAATCCTAAGGCTAGGATGGAGGGAAAGACCTAGAATTATACTATGTGTGACATCGCAGTCAACGAGGAGGAGATCTTTTCCTTTGGAATGGGATAGGCAACTAGTATCACAAGTTATCATTAGGCGATGTATCAAACGCATAGCGAGGATTCATTACCCCAAGACATATCAACTGCTACTCTCGAGTCATAACAATCCATAATCTCAGATAAGAATGAATTCAAACAAAAATCGACCACAAATATGAATTAGGCATAGATCTCGAAGTTTAATCAATCAAATTAACAACTTGTTTTATTAAAAATATAATTAACTCATTAATACTAAATCTACACCTAAAATTAAAAGTAAATAAAAAAACTAAATTAGCAAATAATAAAATGCAAGTATATTTAAAAAAAGAAGGACCGTGGGCTTCATGTGAGACCCACCCAATCTTGAAACAAATAACAAAAAAAATGTAGGAATAAAAAAATGGGCCGTGTGATCCAATACAAAACCCACTTGATAATATATTTTATAAAAAATTAAATCACATTGAGAGAATGAATTCATCAGAGAATGGACAAATATCACACACACATATCCTCTCTATATTCCTCATTCTAAACCTTATCTCTCCTATTCCACCAGCAACTTTCGATTCTTCCTCCACCTAATTCATGTTTTCCTCACAAACTCTTCTTCACTTTTCATCTCCCTTAAATAAGTTAAAATAGGATAACATCACAAAAAAATCATGGAAAACAATTCAATTCTACAACACAACATACATCTCTACAAATTTGAAACAAAGAAAAGAAAGCTCAGTTGATTCGGTGATAGCGAAAGGCAACGATGCTCCTGCGGCTTCACGACATGCACGGTTGCGGTGAGGTAGCTCTGAAGATGGTCTTTGATGACACGCGGCGACCTTTGCAATCGAAAATAGAAGCGGTTACGATGTCGGCGACGTCGGAGGTACGACTTCTCTTCCAATTTTGTGTTGTGTTGCTACTTTGTGTTTTGTCGTGAATTCGTACGTGCCTGGTTTGCGGATGATTGCTTCTACTTTCTGTTGTTGTCCTTTTTTGTCCCTAAAACCTTTTGTATTTATGATGTTGTCTTCTTAATTTCTCCCCATCTGTATGGTTTGATGTGTATCACTTATATACTGCTCATGTCCTCTTCTACTTGACATATGATACGCATATTAATGGTTATAATGAACAAATCAAAACTGCTCTAGTTTTGTTTGGTAATTGTACTGGAAAGAAAACCAATCTTCCAGGAACAACGATTTTATGCTGAGATTATTGTTTCCTTTTGTTGCGGTGAGAATAGGATATCAATTTATTGATTAATTTGAATCACAAATCTTGAATTCACAACCAGTCTTTGATTTACCCGAAGGAAAGGTTAAAGAAAGAAAAACCTAATTTGCATTGTAAACACAATGCGGGGAGATCTAGGGTTCGGGGGTTGGTTAAACTTAGGGAAGGTATTAGCATACTAAGCTTCTGTAGTGTTCTACAGGAACCTCTTATTTAATTGTGTTATTTGTTATCTATCTGTTATCTGTATTCTAAAAGGTTAAGGAGACCTAAAGGGTTAGTCCTAAGTATACTCGCCAAGAAATCGCATCTTGTGCCTACGTATCCTGAGTAAGGGATAGAATCAAAATACTCATAGTTCCCCTCAAAGAGGGTGAGGAACTTCTTGAATGTGGTCAAGATTCCAGAGGGAAGTAAGTGTTTGTAGCGAGACACTTACGTGGAGTGCGGCGACTCTGAATCTACATTGAGTTAAGTTGAAAAAGGGGAAATAAGTATCCACGGCGGGAACTTACATGGAGTGCGGCGACTCCGATCCTAAGGCTACGATGAAGGTATAGAGGAAAATGTCCATGGCGGGACGCTACCTGGAGCACGGCGACTCCAATCCTACGTTGCAAAAGTTAGCAGGAATTTAGTTGCTAATGAGCTTGCCAAGACATCACATCTTGTGCCTACGTATTCTCAACGAGAAATCAGAGCATTCGTAGTTCCCCTCAAAGAGGAGTGAGGAACTTCTTGACTGTGGTCAAGGTTCCAGGGGGAAGTAAGTGTTCATAGGGAGACACTTACGTGGAGTATGGCGACTCCGATCCTACGGCTAGGATAAAAGGGTAAAGAATGTCCATGGCGGGACGCTATGTGTGAGTACGGCGACTCAGATCCTAAGGCTAGGATGAAGGTGAGATTGGAATGGGGAAGTGACATGGCAGTCAGTGGGGGTACCTTTCCTTCGGAATATGGGCTTAGTAAAAAAATGCAATAATTCTGAAATGCTACAGAAAAGATAAAGGATAGAATTTGTAAATCAAAAGATCGAGAAAATATATCACGAGTTGTTTAAACTCGGGCTGGTGAATCCATGGTTTAAATTAGACAAATAAAGGTAAGCGACGAGAACAACTAGATATTTTTGATTTGTTTTTAATTGTGTTTTTGCTAAAATTAAATTAAGGAAATTAGAAGAAGTTTTAAAATAAATTAATTAAAATTAAAGTTTTAAAATTCTAAATTGTTAAAATTCTAGATAACTGAATTTTAAAAAAAGCTAAATTATTTTTAATTACTTTTATATTTTTTTTGTATTATGAAGATTAATGGAAATTAAAGAAAGTTGTAAATTAGAGACTAATTAAATTAAAACTTATTTTAGTTAAAACTCTAAGTTATGAAAAATTCCAAATTACTAAAACTCTAAAATAATAAAATCTGAAATTATTAAAATCAAAATCTAAATTATTTGTATTTTTTTATTTTTTTTAAATTACCAAAAATTAAATTAACTTAAAAACTAAATTATTTCTTTTAAAAAGAGAAAACCTCTATTTCTGTTTTTAATTAAAAATTAAATATTTTTTTATTTTTATTTTTATTCTTTTTATTATATTTGTTTATTTATTATTAGTATTATTATTATTTTTTATTGTTTCTTATTTTTGTTTTTTTTTATATTATTTTTCTACAAAGAAAGGTTGGGCCAAGCCCAAGAACACAAAAACTAAAAAAACTGAAAAAGAGAAAAAAAGAAAATAAAATAAAAAACAAATAGGTTGGACCGGTGATGGACCCGGACCTAACCCGTTAACAGCATGAAAAGGAAGGGTTTCAGAAACCCTAAAAAATTGGCCAGCCCTCTTCTCCTCTTTCTCCCTCTCTTTTCTCTCCTCTTCACTCTCTCCGTCCTTCTACTTCTTACTTCTTCTTCGCCGTGATGGTTCTTTCTCTCCTTCTCACTTCTTCTTCTCTTTCTATTCTTCCTCCGTTCCGTCTTCTTCTTCTTCGTTTCAACTTCTTCTCTCGTCTTCTTCTTTTCGATTCGTCTTCTTCTTTCTAATTCGTCATCTTCTTTCTTCGTGGCCACTATGTCCTAATTGGAACAAAACCTAAAAAAAAAGCTCTAAAATGTCCAAAAAAAATAAAGAAACAGTGATTACGGTTATGAGCACGGCGGTCGGTCCAATGATTGATGGTCAGTGGTGGTATTCTTGATGGCAACGGAACTTTCGGAGCTAAGTTCTTCTTTCCTCTTCTCAGTTCTTTAAAAGGAATTTCATGTGATGATGCAGTTTGGGATTTTGTAGATTCGTTTCCAATTTCCCCTCCATTTTTATGTGTTGTGATTTTCTCGGATCATGCCCCTGTTGCTTATCTTTCTTTATGTGAAAGGTTTTGCAAACTGATTTCTTGGTGATTTTCTTTTTCTCAACAAAATTCTTTGGATCGGAATCGCCGCACTCTACGTAAGTTCCCGCCATGGATACTTATTTCCCCTTTTTCAACTTAACTCAATGTAGATTCGGAGTCTCCGCACTCCACGTAAGTGTCTTGCTACGAACATTTACTTCCCTCTGGAATCTTGATCACAATCAAGAAGTTCCTCACCCTCTTTAAGGGGAACTATGAATACTCTAATTCCATGCCCTACTCAGGATACGTTGGCACAAGATGTGATTTCTTGGCGAGTATACTTAGGACTAACCCTTTAGGTCTCCTTAACCTTTTAGCATACAGATAACAGATAGATAACAAATAACACAATTAAACAAGAGGTTCCTGTAGAGTACTACAGAAGCTTAGGATGCTAATACCTTCCCTAAGTTTAACCAACCCCCGAACCCTAGATCTCCCTGCATTGTGTTTATGATGCAAATTAGGTTTTTCTTTCTTTAACCTTTCCTTCGGATAAATCAAACACCGATTGTGAATTCAAGATTTCTGATTCAAATTAATCAATAATTTGATGTCATATTCTCACTGCAACACCTTTTTAATAGGAACATGTTGGATATGTGTATAAAACCTTGAATGTCGTTTTCCGTTTTTATTCGAACATGTTCGAAACATTCCAATCTGTTATGTCTAGCCATATTTGGAAAATTGATGATACGAATTCCTGTGACTTTATCAATGTTTGTTTGTGTGGCTGCATAACAACTTTTTATGGCTACTTCGGGAGGAAAAAGAAAAAAGCTTTCATATTCTTATGTATTTTTGGAAATTGCAGGGTTAAACAAGTGGTCTGCTGCTTGAAGACGTGGATAGCCATATGCCTACTGCTCTTTAATTGCTGGTGATGTCCGAGTCATAAATCTATTTGTAGGACATGTTAGTTTCACAAGTAGTACTGATTGGATGGTTATTCATGAAGCCAACATGGAGTGCCTTCGGAAGTAAATAAGTTTGCCTCTCACCTTTGAGATGGCTACTGTCATCGTCCCGATGTCAGAACACCATAAAGCTGGTGTTGAAACTACAACGCTGAACCCGGGGGGTACGGACAAAAACCAATGCTTGTGGAAAATGAAATTTAGGGCTCTAGAATTAGGATTAAGTTTAAATCTTCCTGTAATGAAATTTTTAGTGATTCATGGGATTTCTCTTTGCACTTATAACTTGGATTTTAGGATCCTCTTAGAACTGTCATGATATTTTGAATGAGGTTTTGTAATTTGAGCTTTGAAATAATATTTGCAACTTTCACCTTATAATCTTGTTATGAAAGAAAGGAGTGGAAATTGGACTTGTTCTTGAACTCGTGATTTTGAATGAATTTGTGGACTTGGCTATTCTTGATTGGCTTTGTGTGCTTTGAATTAGTCACGATACACATCTTAGTAAAATCATCCTTGAGCTTTGTATTAAGCTTATACTTTGTGTACATGGTGGAATTAATAAAATTGCTTTGTATTTTGTAAACTTAAGTTTTAATGATGAACTCCTTATAAACAAATCTCTGTAAAATCCTTAAGGTTGTATTTGTAGGATGATACCAAAAATTTGAGATTACTTGCATACAATGACCTTGAATTTGAGTTATGTACTTTATATTCAAACTTTGTAGGAAGCAACAAATCCATAGGAACATAAGTCTTGAGTTTTAATCTCATAAATCCATGACGTGGAACTTTGTTGATTGGATTTTAAATTTAAGCATTGATAAACACCTATAAATCTTTTGAACCTCTAAATGCGAACTTCGCATGGATTTGAGATGTAAAACTAGAATATGATGTATGAACTTTGAGCTTGTACTTTGATAGTTAATTTGAGTCGATCTACAAGCACATACCATAAACAAAATTCCTCCCGCCTTTAGTTTGATCACAAGTCAATCCCATTCCTCTTCATAGAAACCTCTTGTTTTAATGAAGCTCCAGGTAACCTTTAGACTATACCAACCTTGTCGCGTGAACCAATGCCTTGAGGAGTCTTTGGAAATGAGAATACTGAAGGTGAGATAATACTTAGAAGGGGGGGTTGAATAAGTATGAATGATTAAAACTTAGAATTAAAACACAATTATTTTTATCCTGGTTCGTTGAACTCAACTACTCCAGTCCACCCTTCCTAGAGTGATTTGCCTTTCTCAATCAAGGACTTAATCCACTATTTAATCAAACAGATTACAATAGTAACACCTAAGAACAACTGTTCTTAGTCTTCTCAAGAGCTACTGATTCAAACTGAATCCTCTTAAGGAAATCCTTTACAATCAATGTAAATCTAATACAAGAGTAATGTTGCACCCCAAAATTTGACCAACCGGGTCTCGTATCTGGCTCGATGTTTCGACGCATTACCGCATTCGCATCTGCATATCGCATACATTGCATTTTTCATTTGTTTTGATTTTATCAGGGATCATAGCTCTCGTCTCGTGTTTCAGGTGTTTTTTATCAGTTTAGATAGGTAGAATCGTATTTTTGGGATATTTCGGTGCCCGTTTATTTTTACCGATTATTTTTGTGTCGTTCGGTGCTTATTTTGTTCCCTCGGGAATTATCGTAATTTTTCTGGATTTTATTGGCTATTTTTAGATTTTTAATAGGTTTTTAAATCATTTTTAGGTTTTAATTCTTTTTTAAATAGATTTTAATCATTTTAGGGTTTAATAGATTTTAGATAAATAATATAGATTTTTAGAATATTAATTGATTTTTTGAATAGTTTCTTTTAAATAGTATAGAATTTAATAGATTTTAAATAGTTTTAATATGTTTTAATTCATTTTTTAGATAATATAGAGTTAAATAGATTTTATCTTTTTTTAATAGAATAATATAGTTTTATTAGAATTTTATTAGTGGGTTTATTAGAGTTTTAATTAGAGTTTAATTAGATTAGTGTTCAGATTTAATTAGTTAGATTAATTTGAGTTTTAATAGTTAATTAGGATTAGATGTTTAATATTGTTTTTTTTTCAGTTTTTTGGTTTTTGTCTGCATTTTCGCATTGGGCTTTATCCACCAATTTCGCAGGCCCAGGTATTGAAATTGTCCAAAAAAGTTCAGAAAGAGTCCAGTTCGTTCCAGCAAGGTCCAACAACTACCAGTAACTCCCAGAACCTTCCAGAACGTTCCAGCATCTAAGCTCAGTATAAAACCTCAGCGCGCCACGTGTGGCGCAAAGGCTGGCCCCACGTTGTTTCACTTCACCACGACACGCCACCTCACACATGCATTCCCTCTCTCTGCCACGCATGGGGACACGCGTCCCACATGCGTCTCTCCCCTCCACCACACGGCCACGCGTACACGCCCTAACCCTCCACCATCCTTCACCGGCGAACGTCACCGGCCGGCCTGCATGGCCGGCGGCCACCGTGCAGCTCACCGGAAAACCCCAGAATCTCCAGAATCCGGTCATCTTCATCTCCCTTCTCCTTCAATCTCATCCTCTCCGGTCACAACCACCATAACCTCCTTCTCCGGCCACCATCAAGGTCACCGGAAACACGATGAAACCCAGAACTCAAACAATCTTTCTCCTCAGCTTCATCTCTCCCGATCAAAATCCATCTTCGTCTTCAACGATCAAGCTTCAACACAAATCCAGAAATCATCAACGAACAACAGATCAGCTTCAAGTTTCTTCAAACAATCCCCAGAAACTGTTTCATCATCGATCACCATCAAGAATCATAGTCCAGTCATCAATTTCAGACGCCTCCTCATTGAAGGACCAGCATAATCACCACAACGAACATCCATCAACATGATGATCGCCTCCAGTCTTCATCAACAATAATCGTTCCCCAGATTCGGAGCTCCACCACGCATCAAGAACTTGCAACCACGCTCAAACATTCACCAACACTCCAAATCTCCAGAAGGCTTCATATGAGCACCTTGTTCTTCATCCTACGTGCCAGATCGTCTAGATTCACGCTCTTCTGATCAAGATTCACACGAAATCCAGAAAGCTTCAAAGTCTTTGTTCAATCTTCAGGAACGCCTTCATCACGAATCAAGAACATTCTCAGATCTCCAGATTTACTTGAGTTGTTCTTCGAAGATTGGAGGAATTGGAACGGAAAATATGGAGGAAGCGGGATTTGGATGTGTTTGTGGTGATACTATGAACGGAGACGGAGACAGGATGGTTGATGACGGTGCGGAGAAGAGAGAAGAAGGAGTCTAGGTTAGGGTTTTCAGAAAGGGGAAAGGGAAGGGAGGAAGGGGAAGAGATTGGGCTGGATCCAGGCCCAATCATTTTTTGGTGTTACGCCCCCCTCACGTTTTGGACGAGTTCTGGGCCTTGGGCCCTACTGTTTTTTCTTGCCAACACCCCGTTTCCACATCTCACACCCCCCCTCCGGGTTCTACAGCAAGGGCATGGGCTGGGCCCAATCCCATTCAGTTTTGTTTATTTTTATTTTTCTTACTTGTTTACTCCCCCTGTAACAGCACACCCCCATCCCTTTTATTTTCTTGTTTAGTTTTATAATAAAAGAAAAAGGTGTAAGAAAAAGAAAAAGAATAAGGAAAAATATTATGAAAAAGAAAGAGAATAAAGAAAAATATTATGAAAAAAAGAAAAAGAAATAAAAGAAAGAGAAATATTCATAGAGAAATATAGAAAAATGTTTTAAGAAAAGAAGAAATACAAGGAGAAAATAGTTGAAAAAAGAAAAAAGAGAAAATAGTTGGAAAAGAAAGAAAAAATATTATAGTAGACTTAATATTTTTTTAAAAGCATTTTCTTTTAGGACATATTTCCACAGAGTTTATTTTACGATTTTAGGATAGTTTTAGAAGCCCATTTGTTAGGGGGCTATTTTCACTCGATTTTTTAGGATAGAATAGGATAGCGTTTCCTAGGAGATTTATTTTCAGTATTCAACTCAAGCATTGTAATCATTTTTCAGAGATTAATAAAACGAGATTTGAGCTGTGGTCCCGTAGTAGCCGAACTACAGCTGCTCTGATTCTTCGTACCAGACGAGGATATGTAGGCATAGGATGCGATATCCTAGCGAGCACACTAACAACTGACTTTTTGTTCTCTCGCTGCTGTGCGATCGAGACTTTCCCGCTGACGACTAATTGTTACCCTTTTTTTCTCTCTTCCCCGAGTGCATTTGAGACCAAGCCGTAGTCTTGCCCATAGGTTCCCGACCCTGTGAAGCCAGCTTGTTTTCTCACTGCTGTGTGAGAATGTTTAGCCGTAGTTAGTCTGAACTACGTAAAGCTCTGATCTTCCATACAGTGTGGAAGTACGTAGGCACAAGACGCGAGGTCTTGGCGAGCCAATTCTCCCTGTAGTCCCGAACTACGTTGACTCTGACTTTCTCTCTTGAGAATACGTAGGCATAGAGTGTGACGCTCTATCGAGTCAATTCCCTTCCGTTTAGATTTAGCAGCCGTAGATAGATTGTTTTGCATCCAGTAGACAACCCAAGCAAGCGTGGATCCCGTCGAGTACGACGGACGTGAGGGGTGCTAATACCTTCCCCTTGCGTAACCGACTCCCGAACCCAGGTTTTGGTTGCGATGACCATACCTTTTCCCCGTTTTTTGCGAGGTTTACTTCGAGTGTTTCCTTTCCCGCTCTGAGGGATAAATAACGCACGGTGGCGACTCTTCTATCAGCCGGCGCCGATTTTCGCAGTAGCGACAACTGGCGACTCTGCTGGGGACTGCGATAGTTCCCCATGCATGTGGGATCCAACGTCCCCTAAGAGAGAGTCAATCCTAGCGCTTGTTTGCTTGTCTATTTGGGGCTTATTTATTGATATTATCTGTTGCTATTGGGGTGTTACGGGTGTTCTATGATTGAGATAAGTCGGACCTGGGCTTGAGTATGAGTATGCACCTAGATATAGTTGCGGAGAAGTAGTAGACGTACCTGTCTGCTGAGCAGGCACAGTTCCCTACGAAAATTCGCGCTCAGACGAGGTTCTCGCAGAGGTGCTCCTTTCCGGTCCTGAGGATCTGAGGGGAGTCCAGACGCGAGGATTGTCGACTCTGGGAACCGATCAATTGGAAGTTAGCTAAGTGAGGCCTCTTCATGAGATGACGATGCCACTCCTTCTGGGAATCGTATCATTCCTCATGAAAGTCTGTAACGCTGACGACCGCATAGGATGCCGTACCTTGTGAGATATAGGTCCACACCTGTGAGTGGGGGGGTTTTTGTTTGCAGGAAACTTGACTTTCAACCTACCCGTTATTCTGGTCTTCTTTTCAGAGAACGTCTCCGTCAACAGTGCAGCAGTATTCAGAGATTGTGTGGGGGCTGTGGTCCCATTGTTTGCTGCATTTTGCATATCATGTGCATATCAGTGTTGCATTGCATATTATCCTCCAAGTTAGCCAGAGTTCTGATCCAGCCTTTGTTTCCTGAAGGTGATTACCCGGAGTTTGATTTGAGCAGCTGTCGATTGTCAGAAGACCGACCTAGGGGTTGAGTAGATTTGAGCAAAGTCAAGCATTGAAGTCAGCTGAAGATTACTGGTAGCTATGTCTGAAGGCAATTTCCAGTCTCCTAACACCCTGACAGGGTTCACTATGGAGTCCAACCCTCTGTTTGATTCCATGGAAGACTCCCCGCAAGTGAACAACGTTGCTGCAGACCAAGTTGTACAGCCTTCTGTTGAGAACCGAGATCGACATGGGCAGTTTGTTGCCCAGAATGAGCGTCTTCCTCCTGTTAACTATCAAGGTGTTGCTTTCCCTGTGATGAATTACCGAAGAGATATTCCAACGGCTGGGATGGTAGATCCAAGAGCTCTTAACGATGGTAGAAGACTCCGAGTGTTGGAAGAGCAAATGAAAGCTTTGAAAGCCAAAGATGCTGTCAACCTGGATGCTGTAGGCATGTGTTTGGTTCCTGATCTGGTGTTGCCTTATAAGTTCAAAGCACCGAAATTTGAGAAGAACACGGGAGATAGCTGTCCGAAGCTGCATTTGATGATGTTCTGTCGAAGAATGACTACGTTTGCGCGAGATGACAAACTGATGATCCATTGCTTTCAAGATAGTCTGACTGGGGCATCTTTGAGGTGGTACATGCAGTTAGAGAGAACTCAGATTCAGTCATGGATGGATTTAGCCAGAGCTTTTCTGAAGCAGTACGATTACAATATGGACATAGCTCCCTATCGCATGCATTTGCAAGAACTGTCTCAAGAGATCAATGAACCTATCAAGAGGTATGCTCAGAGATGGAGAGAATTTGCTGCTAGAGTGCGTCCACCGCTGTTAGACCAAGAGCTGGCAAGCATGTTTGTAGATTCCCTACAATATCCGTACTTCAGAAGATTGCTCGGAATTCCGGCAAGTTTCTCTGACGTGGTAGCATTAGGAGAACGCCTTGAGTACTCCATGAGAATGGGGAAAATTCAGATTACTTCATATGATCAAGCTGATGAAACTGAATATCCTTGTGACTATCAGAGTGAAGAAGAAGTTGTGATCAACTCAGTCATGCCAAAGGTTGAATATCCTCGAAGCGAATCAGTGAATTTTGTTGGTTCATCATCTTATCAGAGATCAGTACCTCCTGTGGCTTGTTATACTGAACAGACAGCTGTGCCTGGGGCACCCTATCGGGAATCTTATGTCGCTTCCATTGCAAAGCAGCAAACTCGTGGCCGAGGTTATCAGAATCAGCGTCAGAATCAGAACCGACCTCGCAACAATTTGGAACGAAGAAAAGCTCCTTTTCACCCAGTGCCGATGCCGTATAGCCAGTTGCTACCATCTTTGATCCAGAAGTCTTTGGTCGAGCCGAAAGCTCTTAAGCCAGTTCCAGAACCTTACCCTCCTGGGTACAATCCCCACGTTCAGTGTGGTTATCATGGTGGATCTCCGGGGCATTCAACGGAAGATTGTAAAGCATTTCAGGTGAAGGTACAACAGTTGATTGATCAGGATCGCATTTCCTTTCGAGAAGGGTTTCTGTTTTTTCATCCCAACCGCTTAGCTGTCTAAGCTCGTAGATTCGGAAAGTATTCTCCAGCAAAAGCCAGTGGTTCAGACAGGCAGGCGCCTCATCATTGGCAGTCCTCGGACTTTTCATCATTTGCATTTGTAGTTTCTTTTTCTGTTAGTTACTACCTGCTTTTAAACATTTGTATGTTTTGAATGGTGATAATAATAAAGAGACTATGCATTTTTCTGAATTAGTCATGTCGCTGTCGCTCATTTACTGCATTGCATTAACACTTGCGTTTTTTCACTCCATTTTTTCGTTGTGACTAGCAAAGTTAGGAGGGAGGATGATGAAACTGAAACTCATAACCGATGATCGTAGGCTTTCAGATAAGACCGTACCGATGACGTACAAGGCATTGTTGCAAATCCCTAAACACTGGAGATATAAGGAGTTAGTCCCTTGTTAACCACTTCGAGCCAGGAAGTAGAAGTTTTTTTGGACTTATAAACCCTTACATCTTAACCCGGGGCAGGGTAGTTGTCAGTTAGCTTGACCGAGCGTTCAAGTCTTACAGAGGAGTGTTGTCTTTCAGGGACCAATATCAGTTGATACCTTTCAATGGTCAAACCTCACCAATCAGGAGTGAGACGGTTACAATCCTTTCGGAGCAATCAAGACAACCAGTGTCACACGACTTTGTTCCAAAAGAAAGAAATGAGAAAGCCCGCTAAGTAAGAAGAAAGAAAAGCTGAGAAAGCTAATACTTAGGCAAAAATCAGGGCATCCCGCTGGACTTCAAAAGAAATCGAAAAATCGAAAAGAACTCAAAATGAGTCAGTCCAGGCAAAAGTTAGGGAATCAAAAGAATGAAAAAGAAGGGATAAAAAGAAAATTTTCCCCAGCAAATCACAAAGTCGTGTACACAGACACCGAAAGCGAAGAAGGAGTAACTATCACTCTAGAAGAAAAGCTTGTGAATTCCTTAGCTATGGTCCTTACCATTCAGCATACCTCTCGAAGAGGCGAGTGCTCGTGCCAGGTTAACTGAACCTTAGGATCGGAGATCATCACGTAGAAGGGGTGGGTACAAATCAAAAATTTGAGCCAAATATCCTTTGTTTCACGAACCGTGAACCCGACCACGATACAACCCTTAAAAGACCTAATTGAGGTAGGGTCGTTCTGAAGCGTATTACGATAAGGTCGAGTAACCTGACTCCCTCTTGACGTGCTAGTCACATCTTTGTTGTATTTTTCACTGATCACGTAAGCACTACGTTTGAACTTTGGTTCATTCGTCACTCACAATCATATGCATGTAAATGAGTGACAGCTCAAATTTTTTCAAAATCTGCATAACCGCTACATTAAGATTACCATTCATAGATAGACAATTTTAATTGCAGGATAGTAGTTGACATGAAAGAAATTCCAGCAGGAATAATCAAGTAGGACTGAGTAATTCAGCAGTCTGAACCAGAATGGTGTATGTTGTGAAGACCAATGAATCAGGGGCATTGACTTCTAGTAAGTTCAGAATCAATCAGTCTGAGGACGAGTCCCGAAGCTTCAGTTGAGCAGGGGCAGTTTGTTTGAGAAGCAGTTGATCAGAAGTGAGTCTTCTCGAGACCCAATCAGGGGCAATTATTCAGAATGCGGAGATTTGAAAGCAGATACTTCCAGTGGATAATCAGATCGGGTTAAGTCGCTAGAACGCTCATTCAGGGGCAAGTCATTGCAGAAAGTGTTGAAACCAACTGGGTTAATGAAGATTGAATTCTGTTGTCGTACAGATACCGGGGCAAATATTCTCGAAGTCGTCTCGAGGCAAGCTGTTCAGAGCAAATATTCCCAAGAGTTAGATTGGGGCAAGTCAAATTGTACTGGGGCAAGTTGTGCAAGCCAGTCTTTCTATCCCCAGCTGAGTGTACTGGGGCAAGCTGTTCAAACAAGTCTGTTTATCCCCAGCCGGAGTTGAGTATCGGGGAATCATGTCAGTACCCTTATCAAAACCTTAACCTCGTAAGAAGGTCGTGTTGTCGTTGGATCATTATCCTGCAGTTTAAACCTGTTGCATGTCAGTAACCAGTCGTTTCCAAAGTCCAGTTCTCGCCTGGCAAATCGGTAACCAGTTCTCGTCTGGCCCACCCTTTCGTAAGCATCAGTTCTCGTCTGGTGCAGTTTATTGTAAGCATCAGTTCTCGTCGGATGCAGTTTATTGTAAGCAGCAGTTCCCGTCTGGTGCAGTTTATTGGTAACCAGTTCTCGTCTGGTCACCGTTTCTTCGAGTGTTGTATCAGTTCTCGTCTGGTACATGTCGTCACGTAACCAGTTCTCGCCTGATCATCGTGTGTTTTAACCTATGTGTTATACCAGTTCTCATCTGGTGCACGTCAGCTTTCAGCCAGTTCTCGCCTGGTTGTCTATACCTCAGTCTGTTATCCAGTCAGCCCCGTCTGATGTTTAAAAACACAAAATCAATTCTCGTCCGATAATCTATTTTCCTATCAGTTCTCGCCTGGTAGTCTACCTTTGAATGCTAGTTCTCGTCTAGTATTTCTTATAGCTCCCACTGTGTACATAATCCGTGTTTATCCTAAACCAGAAAAAAAAAAAAACCTAAAGGTATCTGACACCGTAATTCCCAATGACTCGCATGTTGTCATGTTTCCCGATACGAAGCTCGGCAGATACCAGTACCCCGATTAATGGTTGCCACTCTTCAGCAGATGGAAGTTGCTTATTATCCCCGGAAGAGTCGGGATCGTATTTTACCCCGCATCAGAGTAGGATCAGGAGTATCCTCAGCAGATTAAGATTGATATCCTTGGTAGTAGGGGCATTTCCAGCAGTGTGCTGCGCGCAATCAACCTCAGTTTGGGTCAATCCCCGCAGAGTACAATCAGTTGCCAATGGTTTGAAGGAAGCATCCCCGAACAGAGTTGTTTTCTTTCCCCAGTGAAGTCGTCAAGCAGGGTTGCCTTTTCACTTCTTCAGCAGAACGGTTATCCCCAGCGGATTTGGTTTCCCGTTTCCAGCATTTATTTTGCTGAGATGGTTCTGTGGCTTCAGTTCATCCCCAGCAGAGTTGACGTCTACCTTCGGCATTTATTTTGCCAAGTGGTTTTCAGACCTGGTGTTCTCTGGCAGCTAGAGCCTGCATTAGCATTTGCATATATAGTCATTGCATCTATCCAACATAACATATCCATGTCGTCTGGGCCTCGCATTTTCAAACAGAACGCATAGCATTTACATGTCATATAGGGCATTGCATCATTATCAAGCATACGCATGTCGAAACATAGACCAGGAGGGTTACCTATTGGATTTCAAATTTGTTCACCTGTAGAGTTGTGTGGTTAAGCTTCTCTTCCCCAGCGGAGTGATTCTTCATATTTGGTCGTTACGTCAGCATCAGAAAAAAAAAAAACAACAACGAAGATTGACATATATCAGACTTCTGAAGCTGCCCCCTTTGTCAAAATAGGTGCCAGGCAGTTCCATTCAGAATTCCCCAGGAGAATTGTCCTCAAGTTCGCAGTGAACTGTGAGTTGACCAGATTTGATCCCATGAGAGAGATGGGAATCAAGGTGTTTGCTTTACGAAGCATTATTTCAATACTTGTGGCGTCACACAGGTGTTGAAAAGGAGAAGAAAATGTTATCAGAAAATTGCCCAGTTGTTGCCGTGACAACCAAGCTTCAGTTTATTGGAAGCTATTCCTCAAGCAGCTTTGCAGTATATTCCCGCGGTTGGCAAATTTCAGGGTTCCATTTGTATTCAACCGTCATCTACCTTGAATGTTTGAAGGCTGAGCGCTCTTCACCCATTCAGGTCGAAGTCGCTTGAATAGGGGCAGCTGTTGCACCCCAAAATTTGACCAACCGGGTCTCGTATCTGGCTCGATGTTTCGACGCATTACCGCATTCGCATCTGCATATCGCATACATTGCATTTTTCATTTGTTTTGATTTTATCAGGGATCACAGCTCTCGTCTCGTGTTTCAGGTGTTTTTTATCAGTTTAGATAGGTAGAATCGTATTTTTGGGATATTTCGGTGCCCGTTTATTTTTACCGATTATTTTTGTGTCGTTCGGTGCTTATTTTGTTCCCTCGGGAATTATCGTAATTTTTCTGGATTTTATTGGCTATTTTTAGATTTTTAATAGGTTTTTAAATCATTTTTAGGTTTTAATTCTTTTTTAAATAGATTTTAATCATTTTAGGGTTTAATAGATTTTAGATAAATAATATAGATTTTTAGAATATTAATTGATTTTTTGAATAGTTTGTTTTAAATAGTATAGAATTTAATAGATTTTAAATAGTTTTAATATGTTTTAATTCATTTTTTAGATAATATAGAGTTAAATAGATTTTATCTTTTTTTAATAGAATAATATAGTTTTATTAGAATTTTATTAGTGGGTTTATTAGAGTTTTAATTAGAGTTTAATTAGATTAGTGTTCAGATTTAATTAGTTAGATTAATTTGAGTTTTAATAGTTAATTAGGATTAGATGTTTAATATTGTTTTTTTTTTTCAGTTTTTTGGTTTTTGTCTGCATTTTCGCATTGGGCTTTATCCACCAATTTCGCAGGCCCAGGTATTGAAATTGTCCAAAAAAGTTCAGAAAGAGTCCAATTCGTTCCAGCAAGGTCCAGCAACTACCAGTAACTCCCAGAACCTTCCAGAACGTTCCAGCATCTAAGCTCAGTATAAAACCTCAGCGCGCCACGTGTGGCGCAAAGGCTGGCCCCACGTTGTTTCACTTCACCACGACACGCCACCTCACACATGCATTCCCTCTCTCTGCCACGCATGGGGACACGCGTCCCACATGCGTCTCTCCCCTCCACCACACGGCCACGCGTACACGCCCTAACCCTCCACCATCCTTCACCGGCGGCCACCGTGCAGCTCACCGGAAAACCCCAGAATCTCCAGAATCCGGTCATCTTCATCTCCCTTCTCCTTCAATCTCATCCTCTCCGGTCACAAACACCATAACCTCCTTCTCCAGCCACCATCAAGGTCACCGGAAACACGATGAAACCCAGAACTCAAACAATCTTCCTCCTCAACTTCATCTCTCCCGATCAAAATCCATCTTCGTCTTCAACGATCAAGCTTCAACACAAATCCAGAAATCATCAACGAACAACAGATCAGCTTCAAGTTTCTTCAAACAATCCCCAGAAACCGTTTCATCATCGATCACCATCAAGAATCATAGTCCAGTCATCAATTTCAGACGCCTCCTCATTGAAGGACCAGCATAATCACCACAACGAACATCCATCAACATGATGATCGCCTCCAGTCTTCATCAACAATAACCGTTCCCCAGATTCGGAGCTCCACCACGCATCAAGAACTTGCAACCACGCTCAAACATTCACCAACACTCCAAATCTCCAGAAGGCTTCATATGAGCACCTTGTTCTTCATCCTACGTGCCAGATCGTCTAGATTCACGCTCTTCTGATCAAGATTCACACGAAATCCAGAAAGCTTCAAAGTCTTTGTTCAATCTTCAGGAACGCCTTCATCACGAATCAAGAACATTCTCAGATCTCCAGATTTACTCGAGTTGTTCTTCGAAGATTGGAGGAATTGGAACAGAAAATATGGAGGAAGCGGGATTTGGATGTGTTTGTGGTGATACTATGAACGGAGACGGAGACAGGATGGTTGATGACGGCGCGGAGAAGAGAGAAGAAGGAGTCTAGGTTAGGGTTTTCAGAAAGGGGAAAGGGAAGGGAGGAAGGGGAAGAGATTGGGCCGGATCCAGGCCCAATCATTTTTTGGTGTTACGCCCCCCTCATGTTTTGGACGAGTTCTGGGCCTTGGGCCCTACTGTTTTTTCTTGCCAACACCCCGTTTCCACATCTCACACCCCCCCTCCGGGTTCTACAGCAAGGGCATGGGCTGGGCCCAATCCCATTCAGTTTTGTTTATTTTTATTTTTCTTACTTGTTTACTCCCCCTGTAACAGCACACCCCCATCCCTTTTATTTTCTTGTTTAGTTTTATAATAAAAGAAAAAGGTGTAAGAAAAAGAAAAAGAATAAGGAAAAATATTATGAAAAAGAAAGAGAATAAAGAAAAATATTATGAAAAAAAGAAAAAGAAATAAAAGAAAGAGAAATATTCATAGAGAAATATAGAAAAATGTTTTAAGAAAAGAAGAAATACAAGGAGAAAATAGTTGAAAAAAGAAAAAAGAGAAAATAGTTGGAAAAGAAAGAAAAAATATTATAGTAGACTTAATATTTTTTTAAAAGCATTTTCTTTTAGGACATATTTCCACAGAGTTTATTTTACGATTTTAGGATAGTTTTAGAAGCCCATTTGTTAGGGGGCTATTTTCACTCGATTTTTTAGGATAGAATAGGATAGCGTTTCCTAGGAGATTTATTTTCAGTATTCAACTCAAGCATTGTAATCATTTTTCAGAGATTAATAAAACGAGATTTGAGCTGTGGTCCCGTAGTAGCCGAACTACAGCTGCTCTGATTCTTCGTACCAGACGAGGATATGTAGGCATAGGATGCGATATCCTAGCGAGCACACTAACAACTGACTTTTTGTTCTCTCGCTGCTGTGCGATCGAGACTTTCCCGCTGACGACTAATTGTTACCCTTTTTTTCTCTCTTGCCCGAGTGCATTTGAGACCAAGCCGTAGTCTTGCCCATAGGTTCCCGACCCTGTGAAGCTAGCTTGTTTTCTCACTGCTGTGTGAGAATGTTTAGCCGTAGTTAGTCTGAACTACGTAAAGCTCTGATCTTCCATACAGTGTGGAAGTACGTAGGCACAAGACGCGAGGTCTTGGCGAGCCAATTCTCCCTGTAGTCCCGAACTACATTGACTCTGACTTTCTCTCTTGAGAATACGTAGGCATAGAGTGCGACGCTCTATCGAGTCAATTCCCTTCCGTTTAGATTTAGCAGCCGTAGATAGATTGTTTTGCATCCAGTAGACAACCCAAGCAAGCGTGGATCCCGTCGAGTACGACGGACGTGAGGGGTGCTAATACCTTCCCCTTGCGTAACCGACTCCCGAACCCAGGTTTTGGTTGCGATGAACATACCTTTTCCCCGTTTTTTGCGAGGTTTACTTCGAGCGTTTCCTTTCCCGCTCTGAGGGATAAATAACACACGGTGGCGACTCTTCTGTCAGCCGGCGCCGATTTTCGCAGTAGCGACAAGTAAGAATGCTTCTAAAAAGCTTTAATCACAATAGTGATATTTCTCTTAAGTTTAAGTACAATGAAATTAATTCTAAGAATGAATATGAAAGTATGAGAGCTTGAATGTTTTAATTTCTTTTCACCAAAACGTCTAACTGAAGAATATGGTGGAGTCTTGCTTTTATAGGCAGCTGATCCAAGGTAAGCTTCACGTTGAGAAGAGTGTCCAAAAGGTCTGAACCTTTTTGTCTTCACATCAAGTGACCTTTCCTAGAAGAAGAAAGCACAGAAAAATCCTTTTTGTCTGTGTTCTTTTGTCTAGCAAAAATAAGGAAAGAGACGTTTGATTTACTCCAGCGGATATAATCTTTGAATATTTTCTTCTTCAATTTTCAGCAAGTTCATCAGAGTCTGATTGGGTCAGAGTCTTCTAATGATGATCAGATCTTGCTGGGTCAGAGTCTTCTGCAGCAGGTGTGCTTTCAGCATGTTAAATATCAGAGCATATTTGAAATAGAACTTCAGTACTGGCAGCTTTAGTACTTTCAGAATCTTCTGTAGAAACTATGCTTTGAGAAGCTCTTCATACAAAATTCTTCTTTGCTTCAGATGCTTCTGACTTGCTTCAGATTCTTCTGGAGCTTCTGCTTCAGAATCTTCTGGAGGCTACGCTCAGAATCTTCTGTTGGCAGCAATCAGAGTCTTCTAATGAGTGCATCTGGCGCTACAGAGTCTAGTTAATTTCTTGTATTCAATTCTGATTTGCTTCTGGAGTGTTAATTTCTTTACTATCTGCAGTAAAAACTCTCAAGCAAATTTTAGAGTATATAATTCTTAAATACAAAATTTCCTAATAGTTATCATCAAAACATAGAGATATTATTAAGAACCAATCTGTGTTCTAACAATCTCCCCCTTTTTGATGATGACAAAAACATCATAAATTTTGTTTAATTGAAAATATTAAAATTATAACTCCCCCTGAGATGATGAGTCTCCCCCTGAGTTAAATACAGAAAAGGAATAGAAACTTCCCTTTTGTCTTGAGTAATCTTCAGAGTTAGATCTTGTTTGTTCTTTTAACATTTGAAGGTCAGAATGTCTTGCAGATTTAAGATTCAGAGTTTGATAATAGTCAAATGATCTGAGAGACTCAAAGTTTCTTTTATGGAGTGTACTTATCAAAAGTTCTGAAATACTCAGATTAAATGTTAGATATAATAAATATGTCTGAAGTTTCATTCTGGTGAAGTTATATTAAACAATTCAGATCTATATTTTCTCCCCCTTTTTTGTCATAGGCAAAAAGTAAAACTTTAAAAAGACAAATAAAAGGAAACAGTAAATAAGATAATTCAGTGGAGAAAAACTTTGATTCATTCAATAAGATCAGATCAAGAGTACATGCATCAAAAGATATATCAATAAAGTACATAAACAAACATCAGATGCAAAAACGTTAGAATGAAAAAAAATGAAAATCTAAGAGTGTTTGGACAAAAGCATCTTCAATAGATCTGTAATCTCAGAGGAGGACTGCTCTTGCTTGGACATCCTCTTAGCCATTGTTTCATTCTTTTGATCTTGCTTAGACATCCATTCTATCATGTCCTCAGACTTCTTATCCTGTTTTGCCATCCAGGACTTGATCTCTGATTGGCCAGCTTCCAGAGCAGCAATCTTATCTTCAAAATCTGGATGTTCTTTCTTTATCTCAGATGAAGAAGTATGATCAGGTTCTGGAGCTTGAACATAGTCAATTTCCATGGGTTTTGTAGAGTCTGGAGCATTTGAGCTAGAAGGAGGGTCTACCAGAGTCATGGCCAATGGATTTTCCTCAAATGCAATGTCAGTAGTTTCTGCTGAAGGAGGAGGAGCATCTGTAAGGAGCAGAGGATCAGATTTCTTGACCGTCCAGAATAGAGTTCTTGCAGCCTTAGAAAATCTGAGCTTCGCATCATCAGAACATATGTTCTTCAGATTTGAGGCCACAGAGTTGAATCTGTTGATGAATCCATTCCAGATGATATCAGATTCTTGGGCATCCATTGTTGCTGAGCATTTTTTCTGTACAGTACCTAAATACAACTGTATTTCTTGCAAAAAAGTTTGAAATAAATGATTAACATTAAGTCTGGGCTTAGGATGTAACAGAGTTTCCAGAGTTACAGGTTTTGGTTGGGGTGTTGGTGTAAAAATTGATTTTTGGATGGAGATCAGAGGAGGAGGATAGTATGGAATGAAAGGTATTTCAGGAGCTTTTTCTTTGGATCTGATGAGGGCATTTAACAGATGAGGTTTTATTCTGGTGTTAAAAGGAACCACATCAAAGGGTTTGTTTGAATAGGTTTGGAAAGCAGATTTGGGGGTTTCATCAGAAGCAACATTGTTATCAGATGTAATTGGTATAGCTGAAGCAACAACTTTATCAGATTTAGCAGAACAAGATATAGTTGCTAAGGATCCTACATTTGACATGGATTTTATATAGTCAAGAATCACAGATGGAAGGGTCATTGTGAGTTTGGGTTTCAGAGGGTTGATAGGGTCAGATGGTTCAACTCTGTCATAAAAATCTTTGAGTTTGAAACCATATGCTAAATTGTGAAATAGTGATGAGACTTGGGCACAAGAAATAGATGATCTTGGGTTAGAACTTGGAATCAGTATTTCAGATGATGGTGCAGGTGTGGGAATAGGATCTGGAATGGGAGCTTTAGAAGGTATAATGGGTTCAGGTTGGTTTACCTCAGAGTCTCTGTGAGATGGAGAGACTAGAAAGTCTGGGTGGATGTCTGATTCTGAGGAGTTTGAAGAGGTGGTTGGTGTGCAGGAAGTAGAAGATACTTGAAACACAGTTTTTAAGGGTGTGACATCAAGAACTTCTGTTTCAGGAATGTGGGGTTCAGAAGTGTTTGTTGGTTCTGAAGGAATTTCAGAGGGTTTTGATGGTTGTTCTGAGGTGGGTGAATCAGATGGAATTGTGATTGGTTCAGATGAAACTGGAACATGTGTTATTTTTGTAGGTTCAGATGCAGTGGGTTCAGATGATTTTGAAGGTGGATTATTTGATGGTGGTTGATTTTCAGAGGCTTTTTCTGGTTGAAATTCTTGTGGTTTTTCAGGTTGTTTTTCTTGTGGGTGCTTTTGTTGTTCAGATGGCTTTTGTTTAAGTGGTTCAGAGGATTTTTGTTGTACAGAAGGTTGTGGTTGTTGTTCTGAAGGTTGTTTCTGTGAAGATTGTTTTTGTGGAATGATCAGTGCATTTTAATGTACCTTCCTCTATGTTTAGACTTAGGCATTTCTACCATTTAGTTTATTTAATTTCCTATTTTATAATGTTTTTACAATTTATTTTATTTTAAGCTTTATTTAATTTTTGTTTGTTATTTTTCAGCATTAATAGCTTTTAGTGAAAAATTCATAACTGGAGCTACAGGAATCGGATTGAGGCATTCTACCAGTCGTTGGAAAGCTAAGAAAGAGATCTAAAACTTTCATGTTGCACAAAGGAGCTGATTCGTATTTCTTGAGTCTCGAATAATTCGTTGAAGTTTCTGACTTGTGACAATGTAGTTTTCCTTGCGGGCCTAGTTTAGGTTTCTGGCCCAGTTATTTTCTATTTAAAGTTGTTGTTGTGATGCAAAACAGGGACCTAGTTTATTTTTCCGAATTTTTTCCTTTGTTTTATAGTTTTCATGGAGAACTAATACCTCCGGGCAAATCCTGCTGTGTACGGTTTCAACACTTTGAGGTTATTATTATGTCAATTTACTCTGATTCCTTTCAATCCTTTTCTATGAAGTCATCTGCTTAATTTGATTACAATTGTTTGCTTAATTCAATTGTTGTTCATAGGATAGAATTGGTTAAATTCGATTGTATGCATGTTCCTAAATTTAATTGCGTATTATCGTTTGCTTAATCCGTTAATTCGTCATATTCTTAACCGTTTGCTTAATTCGGTAAACAGGAACATAATTCATTTGATGTTGATAAGCGCTTGTCTGATTAATATCATAATCGAATAGGATTGGTACCGCTTAGGGATTGATGTTATAATAACCGATGATAAGTCGGAACCCGAATCAGTAGGATTAACCGTTTTAGTTTATCTGATAATCACTTTTTTTAATCATTTTTTTTCTTATTTTATAAATCAAAACTTAAAACCCCCATAAACATTTTCTTTAGTTGGTTGAAATAATACAAGAATCCTTGTGAGAACGATATTTCGAGTCATTTGTCGCTATATTACATTTTTACAAAAATAACTCGTTTTTGATCCACGAGCGACCGCGGATCAAATTGGCGCCGTTGCCGGGGATTCTTATTAATTTTAGCCAAATGTAAAATTTTAATTTTAGAGTTTTTGTTTTTTTTTGTTTTTTGTTTTTTGTTTTTGTGTGTAAATTTTCAGGGTTGCAGTACAGTGGTAAGCGTTTCAGCCTATCAGGTGAGTTTGTAAGCTATTGTTCCGATTTGCTCCGAATTTTTTCCAGAAAATCAGAAATAAATCGTTTAACAATACTCATTTAGAATAGAATTCTAAAAGATTTTGACCCTGAAAATCGCAAATTAGTTATTTTTCTATTTTATTTTATTTTTTTTTCTATTTTCATATTTTCAAAAAAATCCGAAATTTTTTTTATTGACTCATTTTGATTTTATTTGATTTTTAGTTATATTTTTATAATTTTTAGATTTAATTTTATTCGGTTTTCTATTTTTCCATTCTTTTTCTTAACGGGGACATTGTTGGTATTTTTCTAATTGTTGCTGCATTGCCGAATTTGTTCTTTGTTTTATTTTCTTTGTTGATTTTCCTATTAAATTTAATATGAAAAATCAAATAACTCTTAGAGAACTTGTTGCCTATGATACGAACTATAATGCTTTATGTATGGAATATCCTGTTGTTAGTGTACCTTTCAAATTGGAATCTGATTTAATACACTTGTTGCCAAGGCTTAATGGACTTGCAGGTGAGGATCCGAATAAGCATATGAATGAATTCCAAATTGTATGCTTTACACCTTCTGAACCTTCATTAGAGGACCTTGTCAAGCAAATGGCTATAAATGATCTTCAGTTTCAGCAACAAACAGATTCAAGTCTTCAGGCTCTGCAGACACAGATTGAACAGTTTGCCACTATACTGAATGCCATGCAACAAGCTCAAGAATCAAACCAACTATCTGCCCAAACAGTAGTGAATCCAAAAGAGTTACCATCTGATTTAGTTGATGATATTCATCCTGAGTTGTTATCTGATTTTCCATCTTTATTAGATTATGATGATACTTACTCTTGTGATTCATGTACCGACACTAACATTTGTTCTGTTTGTGCTGAGATTAATGCTGCTGTACAGGGTGATGTTTTTCATGCAGATGAAGTTGTTTATGTAGCTAAAACTCTTAACATCACGGCTGCCCCAACCTCACCATCCATTGAACAACCTTCCCCCTTGGAGCTTAAACCACTTCATACCAATCTGAATTATGCTTATTCAGATATGGATAAAAAGCTTCCAGTTATAATTTCTTCTAACCTTGATTTTGATGAAGATAATAAACTTTTACAGGTTTTGAAGAAACATAAGAAGAGAATTGGATGGACCTCGATGGAAGTGGGAAGAAAAGCAATGAAGCAACCCCTTAACCCATTGATCTCTGATGTTGTGGAAAAGGATATCAAATTCACGTGTCCATTCGACGCTTTTATTTATCGAAGATTCTTCTTTGATCCTGGAATAAAAGGCGAAGACACTAATACAAATTTCAAGGGCGATGGATGCTATCCAAAGTTACTCCCCACTTTGGAAGAGGAGACGACAGGAAATCTCTCTTTGGGAAAGGATGCATATGTGATCACTTATCCACCTTGACTCCTCGGGTGTGTTCCTTCCTTTCTCTCACTCTTATTTTATATTTATGTTCTTTCATTGAGGACAATGTATGCTTTAAGTGTGGGGGAGGGAACCATTTACTTTGTTTTATTTCTTTCAATTTTCTTTGTTTTGTTTTCATTTAATAAAAAAATTGTTTACTCAGAAAAACACAATGCATTTTTTGAAATTTTTGGGTTTTAGATCGATTGGAGGTCAGATTGTAGAGACTTGAGAAAAATTCATAAGATCGGTATCGTTTTAACACCTTGAGTCTCCAAAATATGGAAATCAATTTAGATACTTGTTATGGCTTAGTCTTGAGTTCTCGTTCTTTAATAGCTCTTAAGTAGTTTATCTAGCAGTCAGCACCATCTAAAAATCACATGCTAAGTAATTGAGCTGATGCAAATAAGTGAATGATCCCGTGCTTAATAAGAAAAAAAAACAAGAGAAAAAGAAAAAGACAAAAAGTGAAAAAAAAAAAGAAAAGAAAAGAAAAGACAAAGAAAAATGTCTAATTATGAATTGTTGAAAAAAATATGGATCACAGTCACTAACAAGCTTAGTTACCATGCGTGTGAATAGATAAAGGGCTTAATGTGATTGCACTAGAATGAAAGAGAGCAAAAAGGAGGATGAGTAAGTTAGACTTAGGCATAACGACATGATTTGGATTGGTTTGTATAGGAGGGAGTCTTATGATCTCAAAATTGCGGATTTGTGTTCTTACGATATCCTTAGTATGCAAAAGTAGTACCGATCAATGCAATCTTGACCAAAGAGGAGTTCACAGCCTAGATTGAATAGCTGAATGTTTTTGTGTTTCATGAGTTTTGACAATACTTTGCTCGGAGTGCAAAAGTTCAAGTGTGGGGGAATTTGATCAGTGCATTTTAATGTACCTTCCTCTATGTTTAGACTTAGGCATTTCTACCATTTAGTTTATTTAATTTCCTATTTTATAATGTTTTTACAATTTATTTTATTTTAAGCTTTATTTAATTTTCGTTTGTTATTTTTCAGCATTAATAGCTTTTAGTGAAAAATTCATAACTGGAGCTACAGGAATCGGATTGAGGCATTCTACCAGTCTTTGGAAAGCTAAGAAAGAGATCTAAAACTTTCATGTTGCACAAAGGAGCTGATTCGTATTTCTTGAGTCTCGAATAATTCGTTGAAGTTTCTGACTTGTGACAATGTAGTTTTCCTTGCGGGCCTAGTTTAGGTTTCTGGCCCAGTTATTTTCTATTTAAAGTTGTTGTTGTGATGAAAAACAGGGACCTAGTTTATTTTTCCGAATTTTTTCCTTTGTTTTATAGTTTTCATGGAGAACTAATACCTCCGGGCAAATCCTGCTGTGTACGGTTTCAACACTTTGAGGTTATTATTATGTCAATTTACTCTGATTCCTTTCAATCCTTTTCTATGAAGTCATCTGCTTAATTTGATTACAATTGTTTACTTAATTCAATTGTTGTTCATAGGATAGAATTGGTTAAATTCGATTGTATGCATGTTCCTAAATTTAATTGCGTATTATCGTTTGCTTAATCCGTTAATTCGTCATATTCTTAACCGTTTGCTTAATTCGGTAAACAGGAACATAATTCATTTGATGTTGATAAGCGCTTGTCTGATTAATATCATAATCGAATAGGATTGGTACCGCTTAGGGATTGATGTTATAATAACCGATGATAAGTCGGAACCCGAATCAGTAGGATTAACCGTTTTAGTTTATCTGATAATCACTTTTTTTAATCATTTTTTTTCTTATTTTATAAATCAAAACTTAAAACCCCCATAAACATTTTCTTTAGTTGGTTGAAATAATACAAGAATCCTTATGAGAACGATATTTCGAGTCATTTGTCGCTATATTACATTTTTACAAAAATAACTCGTTTTTGATCCACGAGCGACCGCGGATCAAATTTACAAACTGTTTGATTTGGATTTTTGGTTGAGATGATTGTGGTACAGATACTTTTGGTGTTTGAATGGTTTTTGTTGTTGTTGGTGTTGGAACAGAAGTTTGTTTTTGTGGTGATTTAGAACTAGGAGCAGTAACAAAAGTAGTTTGTGTAAAGGGTGGTTTTGGAATAGACTTAATATTAGAATCATTTAAAGCAATTGTATTTGCAGAAGATACAGAAGATTTAGTACCTTTTATCTTGATCCTCTTGGCTGGTACAGAAGAAGTGTCTCCAGAATCTTTCCTCTTCAAGAGCTTCTGTGGCTTCTCAGCAATCTTTATTTTCTTCTGAGCAGGTGCAGCTTCTGCTTCTGGATGAGTCCTCTTTCTTTGTAGTTGTTCTTCTTCTTCTTCTTCTGCTTCAGGTAGTGGTTGTCTTGCTAGCTGAATTACGTTTGCAGGAACAGGCTTTCCTTCTTTCTTAAACTCATCAATGTACATCACAACAATGTGCCTTGGTTCTTCAGCAAAGAACAGTGGAAAATCATCTACAGGAATCCTCTTCTTACTCAGTTCAGAAACATTCAGCTTCTTGGGAGCTGTTGTGAGTTCATCCACTATTTTAAGTCTCTGAAGACTTTTGGCATTTAGAGGCTTTCCCATTATGAATTCCAATTCCTCTGTAACTCCAGCAGCGTACAGAGCAGTAACCAATCCATTCTCAGTTAGAAGATCTGAGATCAACCTTCCAAAAGGGATCCAGGTTCTGATCTTCTGTCCTTTTTCTTTCACATATTCTCTAGAGGCATTTATATGGTTCCACAGATGCATAAAGAGAATATATGGAAGATCTACCTTGGTGCTCTGACTGAGGCAATACATGAAATAGAGCTGTTCATTATTGACATAGTCTGGAGAGTTTGTTGACTTCCTATGATGGATGCATCCCATGAAGATCTTAGCCCAGATCTTGTAGTCAGGCTTCAGATCCTTGAACTTGTTAGAAGCTTGACCAGCAGTCATCACTTCTTCATACACTTCATCCATGTCCACACACCCAGTTGGCAAGTGTGAAACACCATCTGTTTCTTCATATCCAATTAGCTTTCTGATCAGATATTCTGTTATAATGATTTATTTTCCCAGTACAGAAGATAGGATGAACTTAGGGTAAACTGAGGCATGGATCCAGAACTCTTTCACAAGGAGGGGGTAAACTGGTCCAAAGAGTCTATCAAAGTACTTTACCCATCTTTGAGCACCTATGATAGAACGAAACTCAAATCCATTTTCTGCAAGTGAATCAAATTCTACCATTGATTCACACAAAACCTCCAACTTTTCAACAGGGGTCAATAGAGTTCTTTTAGGAGAAGAGTAAGGAACAACACCCATGTTTGCAGAAGTAACTACAGCCATTGAAGATTGGAATTGAGCAGCTGTTGATGATGAAGTTGCCATTGAAGATTGTTTTGTCACACGCTTAGGGTTTTTATGCAGAGAGAAGAGAAGATGAAAACGCATAAAATTTTCTGAGATTGTGAAAAGTGTGAAAGTGAAGATAGGTCATGTATTTATACTAAAACAATTAGGCATACCATCAGTCAGAATTTTTTGCATGTTTGAACAAGCATTAAATGAAAAGAATAATAATCATTTCAAACATTTATTGCTTCTGACAAATTGGGGGGAAAATCAAGATTTTCACTATTCAAACTTCACCTCAAACGTCTCTTCAGTAATGTACACGCCACCTTTGCAGATTTGGTGTGACACGTGTTTGCTTGCATGTGTTCTGAATTCTCTTGAGAAATGAAACGTTAACCAATGTTCAGATCCTCTAAGGATTGTTAGTTCAGAGTTTCACAAAACCAAATTAATAAAATAAGCAATCAGAAGAATTACTTCAGAGCATTAGGCATTTTTGCATCTGTAAAAATTTGCTTCTGACAAATATCATTCTGGACAAAAATCCATACCAATATTTTTCAGAATAAATTTAAATCTATCTTCAACAAGGGGTTTTGTAAAAATATCTGCCCATTGATGATCTGTATCAACAAAGGCTAAATTTATGATTCCCTTCTGAACATAGTCTCTGATGAAATGTTGCTTAATTTCTATATGTTTTTCCTTAGAGTGTAAAATAGGGTTTTTAGACAAACATATAGCAAAAGTATTATCACAAAAGATAGAAATGTTACTTTCAAAAATTTGATAATCTTCTAGTTGACTTTTCATCCAGAGCATCTGCGTGCTACATCCAGCAGCAGCAATGTATTCTGCCTCTGTGGTTGAAAGTGCAATTGTGGGTTGCTTCTTGCTGTACCAGGAGATTAGATTTCTTCCTAGAAATTGACAACTTCCAGAGGTACTTTTTCTTTCCACTCTGTCTCCAGCGTAGTCAGCATCACAGAATCCAACTAATTTGAAATCATCAGATTTTCTGTAACACAAACCCACATTAGAAGTACCTTTCAGATACCTTAGAATCCTCTTGACAGCTGTCAAGTGTGATTCTCTAGGATCTGATTGGAATCTAGCACACAAGCATACACTGAACAATATGTCAGGTCTAGAAGCAGTTAGATAAAGAAGAGAACCAATCATACCTCTGTAGAGCTTCTGGTCTACTTTCTTACTTACCTCTTCCTTGCCAAGTGAGCTAGTAGGATGCATGGGAGTCTTTGCCAGCTTACTATCAGTCATGTTAAATTTCTTCAGAAGTTCTTTAACATATTTGGTCTGATGTATGTAAGTGCACTCTGGAGTTTGATTGACTTGGATTCCTAGAAAGAATCTGAGTTCTCCCATCATGCTCATTTCAAATTCTGCCTGCATACATGTAGCAAACTCCTTTCCAAGCATAATATTTGTTGATCCAAAAATAATATCATCTACATAAATTTGACAAATTAGAAGATCTTTCTTAATTGATTTACAAAAGAGTGTTGTATCCACTTTGCCTCTGATGAAATTTTTCTCTAGAAGAAAATTGCTCAATCTCTCATACCAAGCTCTGGGAGCTTGTTTTAAACCATACAGAGATTTCTTTAATTTGAAAACATGATCTGGAAATTTTTCATCTTCAAAACCAGGAGGTTGGTGGACATAAACTTCTTCTTCTATAATACCATTAAGAAAGGCACTTTTAACATCCATCTGATACAGAGTGATGTTATTTTGTGCAGCAAATGAAATAAGAAGGCGTATAGATTCTAACCTTGCCACTGGAGCATAAGTTTCAGTGTAATCAATACCTTCTTGTTGACTGTACCCTTGAGCAACCAGCCTTGCCTTATTTCTTTCAACTTCTCCTTTCTCATTCAGCTTATTTCTGAAGACCCATTTTGTTCCAATTATATTGAATCCTTGTGGTCTTTGAACTAGATCCCATACATCATTTCTGGTGAATTGATTTAGCTCTTCTTGCATGGCAATAATCCAATCATTGTCTTGCAGAGCTTCATCTACAGAAGATGGTTCAATTTCTGACACCAGTCCAAATAGTGATGCTTCAGATGATCTTAGAAAGGATCTTGTTCTGATGGGATCATCTTTCTTTCCAATAATGACATTCTCTGGATGAGAAGCTTTAATTCTGGATGATGATCCTCTAACAGTTGATTCTTCAGAAATGTTTAGATTATTCATCTGAGAAGTTAAAGGAATAGCATCTGGCGTTGCTTCTGGTTCCTTCACTTGAATTTTGTCTGCTTCTGAGACATCAGAGTCAATGAAGACTACTTCTCTATCTGCAGAGTTTTCAGACTGCTTTGGCTTTTCAGAGCCAAGCTTATCATCAAATCTGACATGAATGGATTCTTCCACAATCTGTGTCTCAGTGTTGTATACTCTGTAGCCTTTAGAGCGTTCAGAATATCCAAGCATGAAACACTTCTGTGCTTTGGAATCAAACTTGTTCAGAGTTTCCTTAGTATTTAACATATAGCAAATACATCCAAAAGGATGAAAATATGAAATGTTGGGCTTTTTGTTCTTCCACAGTTCATATGGAGTCTTCTTCAGAAGAGGTCTTACAGACACTCTGTTCTGAATGTAACAGGCTGTGTTGATTGCTTCTGCCCAAAAGTGTTTTGCCAGATTTGTCTCATTGATCATGGTTCTGGCCATTTCTTGCAGAGTTCTGTTTTTCCTCTCTACAACCCCATATTGTTGTGGAGTTCTAGGACAGGAAAAATCATGAGCAATGCCATTTTCAGAAAAATATTTTTCAAAATATTTATTTTCAAATTCACCACCATGATCACTTCTGACTTTTATAATTTTGAAATTCTTTTCATTCTGGACTTGCTTGCAGAAGTCAAATAACACAGAATGTGACTCATCCTTGTGTTTTAAGAACTTTACCCATGTCCATCTACTATAGTCATCAACAATGACTAATCCATACTTCTTGCCTCTGATGGATGTAGTTTTCACTGGTCCAAACATATCAATATGAAGTAATTCTAGTGGTTTGGAAGTAGAAACAACATTTTTTGATTTAAAAGATGATTTTGAAAACTTACCTTTTTGGCATGCTTCACAAAGAGCATCTGAAGTGAACTTCAGATTAGGGAGTCCTCTGACAGGATTAAGTTTATTAATCTGAGATATACGTCTCATATTAATATGGGCCAATCTTCTGTGCCAGACCCATTGCTCTTCATTAACAGACAAGAGGCATTTAACATTTTGAACTTTAAGTTCTGAAAGATTTATTTTATAAATGTTGTTTTTCCTCTTACCACTAAATAGGATAGAGCCATCCTTTTGACTAATAGCTTTACAACATTTTTTATTAAAAGTAATATCATAAACAATGTCACTTAATTGACTTATGGACAATAAGTTATTCTTTAACCCTTCAACAAGTAAAACATTAGTAATAGAGGGAAGTTTACCATTTCCAATGGTGCCAGATCCAATGATCTTGCCCTTCTGGTTCCCTCCAAACTTCACATCACCTCCAGATCTAAGTTCCAGGCTTTGGAACATAGACTTTTCTCCTGTCATGTGTCGTGAGCATCCAGAGTCCAGTTACCATGATTGGCGTCCTGACCTTGCTGCTAAGAACATCTGCAACAGGAATTATTTTACTTTTAGGTACCCAGATCTTCTTGGGTCCTTTAGGGTTAGTTGGTTTGTAGGTCTGTCTAAACTTTTGTTTTTCAACATAATGTTTATTCTGATTTGCCTTGGGTTTAAACACATAAGTATTCTTCTCAGAGCTTGTGTGTTTAATGTCATTTAAGTGACCAAACTTAAATTGAGAGTACAGAGGTGTCTTTTTGATGAAAAGTTTGTCAACAGATTTTGGATTACTTCCAGAGGAAGATTCATATCCAATACCTCTTCTGTTGTTCCCACTAACACCATAGATCATAGAAGCCATCTTGCTTTTGTCTATGCTCTTAGTAAGGAATCTCTGAAAGCTAGAGTCATATTTTTCTAAAATATTTTCACATGACTTAGTCTCAGATTCAGATTCTTGTTGAGTTATTTCAAAGTCATTTTTGATTTTCAGATTAATTTCTTTTTGCTCAACAAGTTCTGTCTTCAGAAGATCAATCTCAGATTCAAGGCTGCTTTTCAGCTTCTTGTATTTGAGTTTGATATTGTTATAACTTTTAAGAACTTCTGATAAAACTTTTATAAGTTCTTCTTTAGTAAGTTTAGCCATTACCTCTTCAGCGTCATCGTCAGATTCAGAATCCGATTCATATCCTGAGGTTCCCTCCTCCTGATCTTTTGTACTGGCCATCAGTGCAACATTGGCACATTCTTCTTCTGATTCAGAAGATGATTCAGATTCATCTGAGTCATCCCATGTTGCCATCAGAACCTTCTTCTTTTTGTTAAACTTCTTCTTGGGTTTTTCTTTTTGATGTTTGGGGCAATCATTCTTGTAATGCCCAGATTCTTTGCACTCATAGCACACAACTTCTTTCTTGCCAGATCTTCTGTGCCCAGAAGATTCCTTTCTATGATCAGATTTTCTGAAGTTGTTGAACTTCTTTCCCTTGTGATTCCAGAGTCTGTTGGTCCTTCTGGACAGCATGGATAATTCATCTTCTTCAGAAGAAGAAGATTCTTCAGAGCTTTCTTCAATAACCTGCAAAGGTTTAGCAGATTTATTAGATTTTAAAGCAACAGATTTACCTTTTTCTTTCTTCTGAGGTTCATCTTCCTCAAGCTCAATTTCATGGCTCCTTAGTGAGCTGATGAGTTCTTCTAAAGAGATCTTGTTCAGATCTTTAGCCATCTTCAAGGCAGTCACCATTGGTCTCCATCTGGTAGGTAGACTTCTGATGATTTTCTTTACATGATCTGATGTGGAGTATCCCTTGTCCAGAACCTTTAGCCCAGCTGTGAGGATCTGAAATCTGGAGAACATGGCTTCAACAGATTCAGAGTCTTCCATCTTGAAGGCCTCATACTTCTGGATCAGAGCCATAGCTTTTGTTTCCTTGACTTGAGAGTTTCCCTCATGAGTCATCTTTAAGGATTCAAACATATCAAAAGCAGTTTCCCTGTTTGTAATTTTTTCATACTCAGTATGAGAAATTGCATTCAATAATATTGTTCTGGCCTTGTGATGATTTCTAAAATCTTTCTTCTGAGCATCTGTCATAGATTTTCTGTCTATCTTCTTGCCATTCCCATCTGTGGGATGAACATATCCATCTATGACTAGATCCCATAAATCAGCATCATATCCAAGGAAAAAACTTTCAATTCTGTCTTTCCAATAATCAAATTTCTCCCCATCAAACATAGGGGGTTTGGTGCTGATTCTGTCCCTTTCTTCATATTTATTGTTAATGTTGGATATTGTATTATCAGCCATAGTAACAACTAAATATATATCAAAGTATTTCTCTCTGGATCTTTACTGTCACTGTTAAGTGGTAGCACACACAGAACCGGAGCTCTGATGCCAACTGAAGGTGAGATAATACTTAGAAGGGGGGGGGGGGGGGGGGGGTTGAATAAGTATGAAAGATTAAAACTTAGAATTAAAACACAATTATTTTTATCCTGGTTCGTTGAACTCAACTACTCCAGTCCACCCTTCCTAGAGTGATTTGCCTTTCTCAATCAAGGACTTAATCCACTATTTAATCAAATAGATTACAATAGTAACACCTAAGAACAACTATTCTTAGTCTTCTCAAGAGCTACTGATTCCAACTGAATCCTCTTAAGGAAATCCTTTACAATCAATGTAAATCTAATACAAGAGTAAGAATGCTTCTAAAAAGCTTTAATTACAACAGTGATATTTCTCTTAAGTTTAAGTACAATGAAATTAATTCTAAGAATGAATATGAAAGTATGAGAGCTTGAATGTTTTAATTTATTTTCAGCAAAACGTCTAACTGAAGAATATGGTGGAGTCTTGCTTTTATAGGCAGTTGATCCAAGGTAAGCTGCACGTTGAGAAGAGTGTCCAAAAGGTCTGAGCCTTTTTGTCTTCACATCAAGTGACCTTTCCTAGAAGAAGAAAGCACAGAAAAATCCTTTTTGTCTGTGTTCTTGTGTCTAACAAAAATAAGGAAAGAGACGTTTGATTTACTCCAACGGATATAATCTTTGAATATTTTCTTCTTCAGTTTTCAGCAAGTTCATCAGAGTCTGATTGGGTCAGAGTCTTCTAATGATGATCAGATCTTGCTGGGTCAGAGTCTTCTGCAGCAGGTGTGCTTTCAGCGTGTTAAATATTAGAGCATATTTGAAACAGAACTTCAGTACTGGCAGCTTTAGTACTTTCAGAATCTTTTGTCGAAACTATGCTTTGAGAAGCTCTTCATACAAAATTCTTCTTTGCTTCAGATGCTTCTGACTTGCTTCAGATGCTTCTGACTTGTTTCAGATGCTTCTGACTTGCTTCAGATTCTTCTGGAGCTTCTGCTTTAGAATCTTCTGGAGGCTACGCTCAGAATCTTCTGTTGGCAGCAATCAGAGTCTTCTAATGAGTGCATCTGGCGCTACAGAGTCTAGTTAATTTCTTGTATTCAATTCTGATTTGCTTCTGGAGTGTTAATTTCTTTACTATCTGCAGTAACAACTCTCGAGCAAATTTTAGAGTATATAATTCTTAAATACAAAATTTCCTAATAGTTATCATCAAAACATAGAGATATTATTAAGAACCAATCTGTGTTCTAACAAATACCATTTGTAACACAACACACGATAAAATTCCAACCGGTTCTCCAATTACTATCCTCGAAACCAAAAGGCAGAAAACCCTAATTCTTCTTTGGGAAACCTTTGAGAAACCTTGAGAAAATTGATTACCGGACCAAAATAATGAGGATAAATTCTTTCTTCATCTCCATTGGAATTCAACACAACTTGCAAGGGGCTATGAGCACAAACAACGCCTTCATGACCTCTGAATCTTTTTCAGCAACATATCTTTACAAAACAAACAAAAAATATAAAATGGTTAGCTATGCATGGATGATTGACATAGATGATATGCAAAGGATCAAAGAATCTAAGGGTAAAATTTGGGGTATAACAGATGCCCTTGTAAAGATGTGATTTGGAAAAACTGAATATTTCTGCAACAAAAACCACAGAGAAAAAGTGCTAATGTGTATGCCAGCGATGCGAATGCATATGCTTATGCAAAAGGAAAAAAAGGGAGGTCAAATTTTGGGTTACGACAGTTGCCCCTATTTAATCTTCTTGGACCTGAATGTTTGAATTGTGCTAGCTCTTTGATTATTCGAGGTGGAAGAGGATTAAATAAAAGAGTGTCTTGAAAATTTGGCCGACAGCGACAAAAGATGGTAAGGTGAAAGTGTGGAGATTTTGATATGGAGACGAATTAGGCAACGAGGAGTATTATTAATGCATATGCTATGTATGGTTGATTTTACATGATTCTTGATACCATGGTATGCAACGCTATAGGTTGAGATGTTATGTGGCATGTAGGCAGAGATTGTAGCAATGTAAACTCGACACCCTCAGCTGGGGAAAGTAAACCACAGATGACGCCGCCGCCGCTGGGGAAAGAGCCTAGAAGTCTATTACCAATACTGCTGCTGGAGATGAAGGAACCTTCCAACCATAGTTGACTTTGTCTGGGAAATGAAGGAACCCATGGGTGATCTTCGAATAACCGACTCTTCTTGGGGAATAACAAGGTCAGAGAAAATTTAAACCCCACCACTGTTGAGAAATGAAAGCTTTAATCTATTGAGGATGATGTGAGGAACCCTACTCTTGCTGGGGGAAGAGAAAACATGTCTTTACTTGGGGAAATTACGGTTCTTCGATGGAAATGAAAGGTAAACAACTCTTCCAAAGAACCACAATGATACCTGTTGGGGATCAAGCATTCAATAGAGACTACCGATCATCCCTTGCGGAAATTGTTCCCAAAGAGATCGCGCCTGCAATTCCTCCTTTTGGTCTGAAACATAATATGAATGCATCATGTGCTTACCATTCTAGGTACATAGGACATGCTATCGAAGACTGCATTGTTCTCAAGGCCAAGCTTCAAGAGCTTATCGACCAGAAAATCCTGACATTTTCTAAAGAGTGTCCTAATATACAAACTAATCCCTTCCTTACTCATGGTGGACCTAGGGTTAATATGGTTGAGAATTATCAAGGGGCTGAGTTGATCAGAGATGTCGATGAAGTGAAAACTCCGATGATTGTTGTGATCAAGAAGTTGAAAAAGCAAGGGTTATTAAAATTTCTTCGTGGGAAATGCCAGATTTGTGATGATAATCCCAATCAGTGTCGAAGGTTGAAATGTTGCGTTCAGATCTTGGTGAACCGAGGTGTAGTTCAATTTTCCATAGCCAAGTATGTGGAAGACGTAGCTACTATCGAGTCATTCACGATCATATATAGGAAGGTTCCTATGGAAGCTCCTAAGAAGAAAATACAACCTATCACTATTTGTGTGCCAAAACTGTTCCCGTATCAGAATTTAAAAGAAGTTCCTTGGAAGTATGGTTCAACCGTGTTTTCTTAGGGTCAAGAAATTCAGATTTTAGAATCTGAAATTGTGAACGTAACTTACACTAGAGGGATGACTCGTAGCGGGCGAGTGTTTGCTTCGAAGGTCGCATCTAAGCCAGTGCAAGTTCTAATTGTTCTTCCTCCTAAGGAGAAGTCTGCTTCAACAACCCCTGTTGTGCAACAAGGGGCATCAACTACTACATCAGTTCCAGTCACTCCGTCTATGGATGTTACAAAATGTAAATAATTAATTGATGATCAACAGTTTATCAAGCTGATTAAAAAGAGCAATTTTAAGATTGTGGATCAGCTGGGACAAACTCCTTCGAGGATTTCAATCTTGTCTTTACTCATAAGCTCGCCCATGCACATATAAACTTTGTTAAAAGTTTTAAAACTGCTCATGTAATGCATGATATTCCCATAGAAAAGTTTGATAAAGTGGTCACAAACATAACTGCAAGTCAATATTTCGGTTTCAACAAATCAGAGTTGCCTCCTGAAGGTACTGCCCATAACAAAGAATTGCACATCTCAGTAACTTGTATGGACTCTTTGTTATCTCATGTTCTTGTGGATACTGGTTCTTCAATAAATGTGATGCCTAAGGGCACATTGAGTCAACTACTGGTAGAAGGGAGTGAGATGAGACCGAGCGCTTTAATTGTAAGATATGTTGACGGTTCTCTAAGGCAAGTTATTGGAGAAGTGGACCTACCCATTAAGATCGGATCGCATTTGTTTACCATTACTATCCAAATGATGGATATCAATCCTGCATACAGTTGCTTATTGGGTCGACCTTAGATTCATGCCGCAGGAGCAGTCACTTCCACATTACATCAGAAGCTGAAATTCATGTTTGGAGATCAAATGGTCATCGTTTATGGTGAAGAAGATTTTCTATTAAGCAATTTATCATCCTTCTGATATGTCGAGACTGATGAATGAATCACTGAGGTGCCGTTGCAATGTCTTGAATTTGAAGATGTTAGCTCCGCTTCTGTCAATTCTAGTAGATCACCTAAAACAATCATGTCATCTATCAGGAGCGCTAAAGAGACCATCGAGAAAGGTGCCTTTCCTGGCTGGGGGAAAATATTGAATGTGGTTGAGAAGCATGATCACTTTGGACTAGGTTACCATCCCGATCAGCAAGCTAGCTCACGCAGTCATCAGAAGTGCAACTTGATCGAATTCAAAAGCGTTAGATTCCAGGAGGGTGATATTATGTCAGCTATTGATGATACTGGTCCTAGTAACCGAAGAACAAGCTTTGTGCGCAAGTGTCCGTCGGGTTTCAAGCTCAACAATTGGACATCTACTATGGTTCCCGTGGTTTTTCCCACAAACATGTAATGCATTTTGCTTTCCTGTTCCCTCGTCCTTGCCCGAGACAAATGGATAGCTTGTAAAGGGCCTCCCACTTTTGACACATTATGTGATCAATAAATAAAATTTTTTTGCATTCAAATCATGCTCTTACTTATTTCTTTATTTTACTTTTTCACAAATAACAAATGGCAAAGTTTCTTTTATTTTTCACCTTTCAAATAACTCATTCTAAACATAATTTATAAACATGCAGAGCAAATAATTAAATTGATAACAACATGGCAAACATCCATTGTAATTTTGGGATTCCAATTAACCAAGCCGAAGAAGATGGTGAGAAAGATTGTGAATTATCGGCTGAACTAGCAAGGCTCCTTGAGCACGAGAAGAAAGAGATTCAGCCACACAAAGAGCCAGTAGAAGTTATCAATCTTGGTACCGATGATGTCAGAAGAGAAGTTAAGATTGAGGCATCCCTTGCTAAGCATTTACACTCCAAGTTGGTCAAGTTATTGAAAACGTATGTTAATATTTTCGACTGGTCTTATCAAGATATGCCTGGGTTGGATACCAACATTGTTGAACATCACTTGCCACTCAAGCCTGAATGTCCTCCTGTCAAGCAGAAACTCAGAAGGACCAAACCCGACATGGCACTTAAAATCAGAGAAGAGGTAAAGAAACAGTTTGGCGCTGGGTTCTTAGCCACTTCCGAGTATCCTGAATGGATTGTTAATATCGTCCCGATTCGGAAGAAAGATGGGAAAGTTAGAATGTGTGTGGATTATCGAGATCTCAATAAGGCAAGCTCGAAAGATGATTTTCCTCTGTCTCATATTGATGTCCTGGTAGACAACATTGTGCAGTTCTTTGTCTTTTCATTCATGGATGGTTTCTTAGGATATAATCATATCAAGATGTCCCCAGCTGATATGGAAAAGACTACTTTCATCACCCCATGAAGTAAATATTGCTACAAAGTCATGTCATATGGTTTGAAAAATGCAAGGGCAACATACCAGCGTGCCATGACAACCCTCTTTCACGATATGATCCATAAAGAGATTGAGGTTTACATGAACAATATGATTGCCAAATCTAGAAATGAAAATGATCATCGAGACCATTTGAAGAAATTGTTTGACAGACTCTAAAAGTTCAGATTACAGATGAATCCTGCAAAATGCATCTTTAGAGTTTGATCTGGTAAACTGTTGGGATATATTGTGAGTCAGAAGGGCATTGAAGTTAATCCTGACAAGGTTCGGGCAATTCAGAACATGTCGCCTCCCAAAACAGAAAAAGAAGTCCATGGCTTTCTGAGCCAACTTAATTACATTTCCAGATTCATTTCTCATCTGACGGCTACCTGTGAACTCATACTCAAATTACTAAGAAAAAATAAAGCGGTTGAATGGAACAATGATTGTCAAGAAGCTTTTGACAAAATAAAAAAATATTTGCAAGAACCACCGATCTTAGTACCTCTAATTCCTGGTAGGCCTTTAATCATGTATCTCACTGTTCTCAATGAATCAATGGGATGTGTATTAGGTCAACATGATAACACTGGCAGAAAAGAATATGCAATTTCCTATCTGAGCAAGAAGTTTAATGATTATGAGACTAGATAATTACTATTAGAGAAAACTTGTTGTCCTCTGACTTGGGTTGCTCGACACCTAAGACAATATATGATTTTGCATACTACTTTATTGATATCCAAAATGGATATGATAAAGTACATTTTTGAAAAGCCTGCTATCTCTGGACAAATTGATTGGTGGCAAATGTTAACTGAGTATGACATCCAACATGTTACCCAGAAAGAAATAAAAGGGAGCGTTTTGTCTGACTACCTTGCTCATCAACTTGTGGATGGTTACCAACAAATGAAGTTTGACTTTCCCGATGAGGATGTTTTGTTCATTAGAGATTATGAGACTTCAGACCCTGATATAGAACCTGAACCAGGGGCGCGATGGACGCTCGTGTTCGATGGTACCGCTAATGCTAAAGGTCGTGGAATTGGTGCTATCATAATCTCTCCGACAGGTTTTCATCTTCCCTTCACCACCAGATTATGCTTTGAATGCATTATTGTACCCCAAAATTTGACCAACCCTTTTCTTGTACTTGGCTTGTGTTTCATTTCATTTTAGCATTTACATTTGCATATCATTGTTCTTAACAGGGGGTCAAGAGAGGTGTCATTCAAGAGAAGACTTTCAAGGGTTTCAAACTCAAGCAAGAGTGCTTATTCAAGTCATCAAGTGCTTACAATCATCAGGAAGTGGTCAGAGCTCTTTGGGAGTGAAGATTGACGTGTTGCTTATCTCCTATCTTGAAGGTCAAAGGAAGAGTATCAGGGGCTTATAAGATCATTGTTGTGGAAAGATGTGATTGGGAAGCTTATTTAGTGCTTTGGAAGTCATTGTGGATCTTATCTAGGCATTTATTTCATCTGCAAGAGGTCACAGTTAAGGTTGTGCACCTAGGGTTTCATCTGGTCAACTCAAGGTCAACTGAGGACTTGAGGGAGTTCAATACTTGACTCTAAGTCATTGAAGCCATGGGAAGTTATTTTGATACATTTAGGAGGTCATGCCAAGTTCAAATTAAGAAGAATCAAAAGTTCAAGAGGTTACTAAATCAGGGTTTCAGAGGATCTCAGTGTAAAATCCCTTTCTTTGGTGCCTAACTTCAAGGATACGTTACCTCATGATACAAGTTCAATCTCATTTTATTGCAAACATGAAACATGTAGGGCATGTTCTTAGCTTTCATTTGAGTACTAGAACTCATCCATTGGGTTTGCAGAGCTCAAGTTATGATGCCAACAAGTTAGAGGTCTCAGATGAACATATTTTTGGTCAACTAAAAGTCAACTCACTTCCAAGGCACTTTTGACCTAGAAGCAAGTTTCCCCTCAACTTTAGGTGAACATGAAAGTTGTTCTTCATGTTCTTAGATTTCCAAAAAGTCCTATAGGTCCTTGATATCATTTGTAGAACTCAAGTTATGGCTTTGGCAAGGCAAGGGTATTTTGGGAAGGTTTGATTATAGGTCATTTGTTACATAGGTCATTTTCATGCACTTGTGTACCTCAAATGAACTTCCAACCAACATGAAAGTTGCTCCTAGAGACCTCATTTACATCCTAAAGCTCAAGGTCATGTGAATTATGGATGATTATGAACATGTGGATGAATTTTCAAAGGAAAAATGAATTTTGAAGTATGATTTGAATTCAATATATTATAGGTCATGTTCATGTCTTATTTTGGTGTAATTCACTTAAAAATACATTCACAAGAAGATTACAGAATTTGGTTTTGGTGCAAAGAGGCAAAAGTACGCGCATTTTCACATTCCTTCACAAAGAAGTTTCAATCCAAAACTTGCTAATTGGATCAAATCAAAGACCCAAAACAATTCCCATGTCAAATTGAACTTACAAGCTACAGGTTGGAGTGGTTTTCAGGTGTGTAAGAGAGCATTTCACGTGTGCATGAGAAGCTTGCCATTTTTGGGCATTTTTCAAATTAATCAAATTAAGGCTTCATGGGCCTTCCAAACCATCTGAGATCCATCATATATAAGTAAAAGCTCGCCCTAAGGGCTCAGAAGTGGCATTTGGAGTTGGAGAGAGCATTTTCAGATTTGAAATTCTCAAGCAGTTTTTGAAAATCGTATTTCACTTTTCTGCACAAATCAAGCCCAATTGAAGCTCAATTCATCTTCCTTGAAGAATTTGGAGTGGATCTGGAGCAAAGGAAGCAAGCTTACGCACGGTTGAAGCACCAACAGAGTGTCTCCGTTCAGTAAGTTTCCATTCCAAATTTCTCTCATTCTAGGCCATGAATTAGGTTCATACTGGTTGCATCTAAAGCCCTACGTTGAGTAGGCCATGTTTGATTGCTTAATGTTCATGTTTGGATGAGTTTTCAGTTATGCATCTCAAAATTCAATCGTTTAATTGTCTCAATCCATGAGTGTTATCAATGTTTGGATCTTGGATTTGGAATCTACATGAGTTCAACTTTCTTTTGATACCAATTTTATGCACTTTGGTTGAGGTTTGGTCACCTGAGCACCGACCATCTTGCCGGAGAAGACGACCGGAGCTAGGGCTCCGGCGTCTGGTTATTTGACATTTAAATCTGACCTGGCCTTTGTTGGACCCTTTGACTGCTTGCGTGCTTGCATTTGATTCGTTTGACCTTGCACACTTGGCGCGTTGAATCCACATAGATTAAATGAAACGCTGTGTTTCATTTTCTAAACTTTGGCTAGTGGATTGGGCCAACAGTGCTATCCACACTCCCCTTGTTTTGAGCCCAAACGCGTGTGAACTATTTCTCTTTATTTTCTTTTATTTTCTTTTCTGTTTTGGTTTTCGATTATTAAAAATACTTCCAAATATCAGAAAATTCCCCAAAAAATATTTTCAAACACTTTAAAGTCTTAATTAATTTTTCATAATTTTTAATTTTGATTTTCTTTTATTTTGCAATTTAATTTTAACTTTGCAATTGGAAGTGTTTTTAATATTATTTTCTTTTGATCATTCTTGTTTGATGGACCATTTGCAATCACCAATGAATGAGGTTTCCTGTCCACTTTGAGGATGGATTGGGGTACCTTTGAGGCTGATTTTGGTCAAGGTTTGACCAATTTTTATTTGACTTTGTGTTGCTTTAGTTTGACCCTTGATAATAATTCCATAAGGTGGGGCACCCTAGTTGATCAAATCATTTGGTGATGCCTTGAAAGGAATTTGGTTTGGATGTTTTGGCCTCTGGTTGCCAACTTGTTTAGGTGCTTTGTGCATTTTATTTGAGATTTATTGAACAATTATCCTATTTTTGGTGAGCCTTGCAAGTCATGTCACCCTAGTTGAAGTTCATATAAACTAGTTGACCTAGTTCCTTTGTGAGATGACCTTGATGGATCCCATATGCATCCTATGCTTCTTGATTCACATTCTTGACATGGTTAGGATGTTGCTTTTAATTTTATAGGTCATACACTTGTGTGGTTTGTGTTGCAAGTTACATTAAAGTTAGGCTTTCCACTTGTGTTTAGGTGTTGAATGTGGTTTGAACTTCGGTTCTTTCCTTTGCCCTAGCTTGTAACTTGTTTGTGCTTTGTTTCTCCTCTTGTTTGTGAGATTTCTTCTCATGTTCTCACTTCTGTCCCTTGGGTTGTGGTACTCATTCAAAGTGATTTGGTTTGATTGATCACACTTTGCGTTTGCTTTGAATGAGAAACCACTTTGAGAACATGTTTGTGTTTTTTTTTTTGCATGGTCAATTTGATGCATTTGGTTGAGATATTTCTCATGTTGCTTTCTGCCCAAGTCTATTCTCCCATCTTCATCTTAATCATGGCTTCTTCTTTAAGCTTTTGGTGTTTCTCCTTTTGAGATTAGTGATTGATGCATGAATGGTTGTAGGAGTTGTAACTTCTCCCATTTCATCTCACTTTCTCTTTGACTTGTTTAAGTCATTTTTCCTTGGTATTTTGTTTGGTTTGCATCTTTTGCTTCTTGCATATCATATTTGCATTTCTCCTTGACTTGTTTAAGTCAACTTCATCTCTTTCTTTCATCTCATTTGTGATTGATTTATCTTGAGTTTTCTTGGTCTTTTTCCATGATCCCTTAGGATTCCTAGTCCCATTTGTTTAAGGTGGGCCTAGGAGAGACATTAAGTGTTCAATCCAAGCATGACAACATTAGGATAGTCTTTTCCCCTCTTAATCTCAATCATAGGAGCACATTGCATGATAACATTAGGGTTAATTAGTTTCCCCTTAGAGTTTGTGTCTTCTCTTCTCATCTCAAAACTTCTTCAAGACATCTAATAAGGGATAATAAGTGTTGTACGCTACGAGTCTTAAGCATTTGAGAAATGATAGTTGAGGGGCTTCCTCTTAAATGTCTAGAGTGTTTAGCGTATGCCCTTTAGACGATATGCGATGCATTCGCTCTCAAGTCATAGTCTTTAGTGCAACATGAGTTACAAACTTAACTCAATTCACTTCTTCTCTTAAAAAACACAAAACAAAACATCAAAACTTTTTATCCTTTGGGATTAATTGAAAATCATTTTCATAAAGAGTGTTGTTAACTCTTGGTTCTACCGCAAACAGGTAACGCCTAAGTCTCCAATGGTCGAGCAGTAATACACCTAACTGCTAGAATGAAGGTTTAACCCTACTCAGTTAAAACACTTGAACCAATATGTGGTCGTGTCAGCCCGAACTACGTTTGCTCTGATTTCTCGTACCAGACGAGGATACGTAGGCACAAGAAGGTGATGTCTTGGTGAGCAACCTTCCCCACATTCACCTGTAGTTTTCCGAACTACGTTGACTCTGACTTTCCTATTGCACGAGGGAGTACGTAGGCATAGAGCGGTGATGCTCTATTGAGTCTCTTTTCTTTTCTTTTGTCCCTGTGAACCAGCCTTATAGATTAACACCCTTTTAGATAGACAACAAGCATGGATCCCGTTGAGTACAACGGACGTGAGGGGTGCTCATACCTTCCCCTTGTGTAACCGACTCCCGAACCCAAGATCGGGTTGCGATGACCTGTCTTTTCCTTTTTCGTAGGTTTTCTCTGATTGTTTCCTTTCCCTCTTTGGGATAAATAACAAACGGTGGTGACTCTTCTGTCCTTGCCGGACCCTCTTCACAGCGATGCGACATGTACCAACAATATGGCTGAATAAGAAGCATGCATTTATGGTATTGAAGTGACAATTGACATGAGAATCAAGATTCTTAAGGTCTACAGAGATTCCGCTCTAGTGATTGGCCAAATGAGAGGAAACTTTGTGACTCGGGATTCCAAGTTGGTTTCGTACCAAAAGCACATGTGAAATTGATTCCTTATTTTGTTGAAATCTCCTTTCAGCATATTCCTAGGGAAGAAAATCAACTAGCTGATGCTCTTGCTACTCTGACATCCATGTCCAAAGTCAAGTGGAAGAACGAAGCTCCTTCTATCTGTATTGATCATTTGAATAAACCGGCACACTATTTAGCAATCGAGGACGAGTCTGATGGCAAGCCTTGGTTCTACGACATCAAAAGATATCTGGAAAAACAAGAATATCTCGAGGGTATGACTATCTCTGACAAGAAATCTCTTAGACGACTATGTGCCAAGTTTTTCTTAAGTGGTGGTATATTGTATAAAAGGAATTATGATTCTGTGTTGCTCAGATGCGTGGATAGACACGAAGCAGACACGATTATAAGGTCTGTACATGAAGGTTGTGAGGGTGTACATGCCAGAGGGCCTGCTATGGCTAAGAAAATCCTTCAAGCTGGGTATTATTGGACAACAATGGAGGTAGATTATTACAATTTTTCTAAAAGATGTCACAAGTGCCATATCTACGATGAAAATATCCATGTGCCACCAACTCCATTGAATGTTCTGACTTCTCCTTGGCCCTTCTCTATATGGGGTATTAATATGATTGGAATGATCAAGCCGAAGGCTTCCAACGGTCATCATTTCATTCTAGTTGCTATCGATTATTTCACCGAGTAGGTTGAAGTTGCTTCTTACACAAATGTTACACGACAAGCGGTTGCAAGATTTATCAAGAAAAATATAATATGTCGCTATGGTATTCCTAGCAGTATTATCACTGACATCACAAGCAACCTGAACAATAAGATGATGAAGGAGTTGTGTCAAGAACTTAAGATCAAGCACCATAATTCTTCACCATATCGGCCCAAGATGAATGGTGTCGTTGAAGCAACAAACAAAAACATCAAGAGGATTGTCCAAAAGATGGTCAAGACTTACAAGGATTGGCATGAAATGCTTCCCTTCGCATACATGGCTATAGAACTTCAGTTTGTACTTCCACTGGGGCAACTCTGTATTTGTTTGCATATGGTATGGAGGCTGTTCTACCCATTGAGTCGAAATTCCTTTGCTCAGAGTCATCATGGAAGCAGATCTTGATGAAGCTGAATGGGTCCAATCCAGATACAACCAGATTAATCTTATCAAAGAAAAGTGCCTAACAGTCGTGTACCATGGTCAATTGTATCAGAGACTTCTCAAACAAGCTTTTGACAAGAAAGTTCTCCCTCGAGTGTTCCACGCAGGCGAACTCGTGCACAAGAGTTATTCTCCTATTCACTCGGATCCATGCAGCAAGTGGAATCCCAACTACGAAGGACCCTTTATTGTCAAGAAGGCCTTCTCAGGTAGAGTCCTCATCCTCATCACCATGGATGGGGAAGAGTTGCCACTACCCGTGAACTCCGACGCAGTCAAAAAATATTATGCCTGAAAAAATGATGAATAAAAAGCCCGCTAGATTGGCATCCGCAAGGGCAATCTAGGAAACAATGGGAATCCCGGTGGACCAAAAAAATAAATGTCCATGCAAAAGTTAGGGGAAAAAACAATAAATAATAAAAGCCCGCTAAGTTGAAAACCCGAAAGGGCGACTTAGGCAAAAATGGATATCCTGGTGGACGAAAAAAAAGAAAATGTCCATGAAAATTAGGGATAAATGCATTTGAATATGAACACTTGAGCCTATCTTCATCATAGTTGGACCTCAGACGGTAAAAGATCAAAAAATCATCATCAACGGACACAGTGTTGGAACTAAGACTTACAGTGGATGGTGGTCAATGTTGTAATCAATGCAAAATCAAATTTCCCATTGCCATTTACTTTGTTTTTCAATTTATTGTAAATTTCCTCATCAAGAGTTTTTGCATCCTTGTACACATCTTATGTACAGATATTTTCATATTCAATAAAACACGTCCTTTGACTTCTCACTTGTCTCTTTTTAGTATTTTGTTTGCAAAATAAACGGTTACTTGTGATCTTATAATTCTATAAAGCGTTGAGAATAATAAAAACCTAAATCAACTAGGAAAGCATTATGCATTGCATGCTTTACCGAAAATCCTATAAGGATTATCGGTAGCCTTCATTGCATGCTTGCTCCTTAGCAGGCATCATTATGGTTCTTTTGAAGGGTTGTTTACCTTTCCTTTCCCCAGCAGAGCCATAATTTCACCAAAAGGTGTCGTTATGGTTCTTTTGGACGTGATTATTTACCTTCTAATTCTCAGCAGAACTGTAATTTCCCCAAGCAGAGAAATGTTTGTTCTTCTCCCCAACAAGAGCAGAGTTCCTTACAACGTCCCCAACAGATCAAAGCTATCATTTCCCAGCAGCGGTGATGTTTCGGTTTGCTTTGATTACCCTAACCTTGTTCTTCCCCAAGAATAATCAGTTATTTGAATATCACTTATGGTTCCTTTATTCCCCAGCCAGAGTCAGCTATGGTCAGAAGATATCTTCATCCTCGGAAGCAATATTGGTAATAGCCTGGATGTCTGAGTTCTCTAGGCTCTTTCCCTAACAGCATAGTTGTCATCCGTGGTTTTCTTTTCCTTAACTAAGGATGTCGAGTTCATTTTGCTACAATCTATTCCTACCTACAAACAGTATCATAACATATGTCGTTGCATAACATGATATCAAACATCATAGCATATGCATCATAACATACTCCCTTTTGACTAAATTATCTCCCCAGTAGATCTCAGCCAAACTATTATCCTAAACATATTTCTACATTTTCACCTTAACTTTTTTTGCCGTCGTCGGACAAATTTTTGAGCTACTCTTTTATTTAATCTCCTTCCACCTCGAATAAATCGAAGAGCTAGCGCAATTTGAACATTCAGGTCCAAGAAGATTAATTTGGGGCAGCTGTCGTAACCCGAATTTGACCTTCCCTTTTCGCTTTTGCATAAGCATATGCATTCGTATCACTGGCATAAGCATTCGCATCTTTTTCTCTGTGGTTTTTGTTGCAGGAATATTCAGGTTTTCCAAGCCTGATTAATCGCATCCTCACCAAGACATCACATCATCAACACATGCAAAAAAGGGTTTTTATGCTTATTCATCAAAGCAAATGGTCGAAAATCGAAGTCGTGACCACATCACCATTTTTTAGGCAAGTTGGACAAGTTTTGGCCTAGTTAATTGATTAACCATTTGCTAGTGCAAATGGGTTAATCGATTAACCCTTGTAAAAACTGCAGAATCTGTGGCATTTTTAGGATAACTTGCACTCTACTATTTTGAGGTCTACTTGGTTCTAGCATTGTGTGGAACATTCTAGACATTTTTAGATATTTCAAGACCTTTCCAAACACTTTAAGGCATTTACTCCAATACATCAATTTGGATTAAGACCAGCATGTAACTTCATTTACAAGCATGAGAACCCTTTGATTTGAACTTGCATTGGGATTGATACCAAGTCAACTATCTAACTAGCTGAGTTAACCTCTAACTCAGTGAGTTGAGTCCAACTAACTCCAAGGCTAGTTCCAAAGCTCATTCCAAACCTGGCAACTCCAAACCTCTTCCCTATATAAACAAAGCTCTACCATTTCACAAAGGACCCTAAATCATTTTCTCAATTTCTTCATTGATCACTCTCAATTCTCTCACATTCTCTTTGAACTTTCTGCAACTTCTACTCATATTCATATTCACTTTCTTCCCAAACCACACTAGAGCTCAAATTCACCATTAAAGAGTAGCAACTTCTACATTGGAAGTTCTTTTCTCTTGAGCTTAACCATCATCGTCTTGCAATTATACTTGATTTTTCTAGAGTTTTATTAGCTTTTGATTCATCTCAAGTGATTACTACAAGCTTTTTCGAAGCAAATTCATATTTGGATATTTCGTCGCATTTTGCTCGGTTTCGCTACGATTCGGTTGCAAATTCTAATTTCTCTGGTTTTCTTTGATTATCTTCATCACAATTCATTTGCAACAACATCCAAGGCAAATCTCAGCCTTGTAGGTTGGTAATCCTTTGCTCACTTTAGTGTTACGATTGTTTTGTATCGTTTGCGATGTAGATTCGATACTTTTTCTTGTTTGTGAATTGATTATGGCATAGCTTGATCCTTGATCTTGATGTGTTAATTGATTCCATTGATGATTATTTGTTGTTTTTGGGTTTTATTTTCGTGCATAAATGTTTGCCCTAACATGTGAGTGATTGCATAAATCATAAGTGGCCAAAAGTGCTTTTGGAAAATCAAATTTCAGCCACTGCTTTAGTGTTAATCGATTAACACTTTTGCACTGGCAAAGTGTTAATCGATTAACACTGTGTTTTTTCAGCAAAATCTGCCTTTTCTAAAGGGTTAGTCGATTAATACTTTTGCACTGGCAAAGTGTTAATCGATTAACATTGCTCCAGAATGCCATTTTTGTGCATTTTTCAAGTATGTTTGACATTCTTTTCTCATTCAACTTCCATGGATTGTTATGATTGATTTTTATGGATGTTTTATGAGTCATTTAACTTCAGTTTGAAGCATGCTTGTCAACTTTCCAATGCTCGATTTTATCGATTACACATTTGTTCATATTTTTGGCATTGTATGATCATGTTCATTCTTGCATATTCCTTGATCACATGCTACATGATTTGTAATTCATACTAAACGATTTTGGTACTATTTTGTACTTCCGTTCATGTATGCATTAATATTGTTCCTCTTTGGAATAAGTTTAATATTGTATAATCAGTAATTCACCCTTTTGCTTTAATGATTTTTCATTCCTTTAGAAAATTGTTAGCATATCGCTCATTTTGATTAATTAATCGAAACTCTGTTTCAATTAGTTGATCATCCCTCTTTCTCCTCCTTTAGATCTTCTAGAGCTTTGTCCTCTATTTTCCCCCGCGAAGTTTAAGATTTGCAACGCGTTGGAGCACTGTACAAATTTTGCGTCGTTACGCTGTCGGTTTCGTTTCTCGCACTACACTTTGGTGCTAGAGAAGGAATGAGAGTGGAGAATTCCTACACTCATTCTGATTATTTTGAATAGGGGGCGAATGACCCTATGCCTGGAATAGTCGCCTCTGTCTCCTTATTGTGGTATCTTCCATTTTCCAACCGAGTCGATACTTGATCACTTGCACCCTTAATTTCCTGTCTTTGGATTTAGTTTCCTCCTTTGGATTCAACACTCTTTTCTCTTGTGGCCGATCACCACCCTTGGTTTCCCCAGAGTTCTGTAATGATCCTTTCCTTGGCTAATCAATTGTTCCTTGGTTAAATCCAAATTCTCTTCTTTCTAGCGAAGTCAATCTTTCTTCTTTGGTTAACACAACCTTCCTGTTAAAACTTAGTCCTTGTCGGAGTTTGCAACCTTCTATTGGTTCTCTCTCCTTCTTGTTTGGTTAATTCACTGCCTGTCAGTTAAAATGCCAACTTTCCTCAGTTAATCACAGTCCGTCTGTTAACATATTGAGTCTTCTTTCGGTTAATCACCTTCTCCCGGTTAATCACCTAATTTTTAGTCAATCACAGTCCGGCTGTTAGAACCAATCATCCTTTTTCTCAGTTAATCACAGTCCGCCTATTAACATACTGAGTTTTCCTTGGGATAATCACTTTCTCCTGGTTAATCACCCACTTTTTGGTTAATCATCCACCTTTTGGTTAATCACGGTCTTCCCGTTAAAACCAATCTCTCTTGAGTTAATCACCTTCACTTGGTTAATCACTCATTCTTTTCAGTTAATCATAATTTATCTGTTAAACACCGAATCCCCTAGAGTTAGCAACTTTTCTTTGGTTCGAATACTCTCACCTTTAGGTTAGTAGCCTTTGTTTGGTTCAAATACCCTTTCCTTCGGTCAAGTGTTGCTTGTTCAGTTGATGTACCATCCTTTGGGTTACAACATTCGCTTGGTTCCACACCTAACTTTTGGGTCACAACCTTTGCTTGGTTCCACACTCACCTTTTAGTTGATCAACGTCTACCGGTTAAAACCAACTTCTTTCCTCTTTTCGGTTAACCACTATTTATCAGTTAATACACCGAGTTTCCCAGAGAGTCAAACACCTTCTCTTGGTTCAATACTCTCTTCATTCTAGTTCATCATAGTCCGGATGTTGACATCAACCTTTTTGCTCTCTGGACATAGCTTTGATCTTACCTTTACTTTGATTCCTTTATCCTTTATTCTCTTGGCTCTAATGCCATTCCTTTATTTTATCCCCAATGGAGTTATTCATTCTCTTTTGAGTTCCTCAGCAGAGTTTCCCTTTGTTTTTATTTCTTGGTTTTGACACCACTTCTCTTCCATTCCCCAGTAGGGTCTTGCTTTCCTCTTTTTGCCGTTGGTTTTGACACCATCTCCATTTCCTTTTCTTTCTCTATCCTAGTTTCCCAAACTATGTAGGCTCTAATTTCCTCATAGTCAATGCACATCCCCTTTCTAGTTTCAATATGTTTCGCTACAAAATCTCCCTTATCATTTTTTACAACAATAACACACCTCCCTTTTTGCGTATGACATGTGTTGGCTGACCTAGTTACTATCAGATATTGGGTATATAATTCCTGCTTCTAATAGCGTTTGTACCTCTCTCTTGACTACGCCACTCATTATGGGGTTAATTCTCCTTATGTGTTCTCTGGAGGTTTTAGAGTCCTCCTCTAGCATAATGTGATGCATCCACAAAGAGGGACTAATTCCTTTCAAGTTTGAGATGTTATATCCTATAGCAGTGGGGTATTTCCTTAAGACATGTAACAATTTCTAAGTTTTTATCTGTCCTAAGTCTGTGTTTACTATTACTGGGCGTTCAACCTTTTCATCAAGGAATTCATACATAATATTTTTGGGTAGTGTTTTAGGTTATATGGAAGGTTTCTTTGGGCAAGGCATGGGATCTGGAGTAAGTGCAAGACATTCACTTAGACTGTCGTCCACATATGGCTCTCGCCATTCATCATCTTCAAATATAAGAGGTGTTGGAATGTTTAGTACTTCAGTATACTTAGGTGGTTCCATATGCATTTCTCTTACGCATTCGTCAATGATGTCTAAGGAACAATAAGAATGGTCTATAGATGGTGCCTTTAAGAATTGTGTTAAAATAAATTCAACTTTTTCTTCACCAACCTCAAAGGTTAGCTTTCCTTTCTTCACATCTATGATGGCGCTAGCAGTGGCCAAAAGAGTATTCCTAATATGATTAGAATGTTGGAATCCTCCTTTATGTCCATAATTATAAAGTCGGTAGGAATGTAGAATTGACCTATTCGGACTGGAACGTTCTCTAGCATATCTATGAGAAATTTATCAGAACGGTCGGCTAGTTGGAGAGACATTCTTGTTGGTCTTACTTCTCCTAATTTGAGCTTTTCACATATGGAAAGAGGCACTAAACTAACACCGGCTCCTAAGTCGCAAAGTGCTTTGTCTATGACAAACTTTCTTAATACACATGGTATGGAAAAACTACCTAGGCCTTTTAACTTCGGAGGCATAGTGTTTTGACTTATAGCGCTACACTCAGCAGTGAGCATCACTATTTCATTATCCCCAAACTTTTTTCTTATTAGATAGGATCTTTTTAAGGAACTTAGCATAGGAAGGCATTTGAGTAATCGTTTCTGTGAATGATATTGTAATGTTCAGTTGTTTCAGAAGCTCTACAAACTTCTTAAATTGTCCTTCGTTTTTAGACTTAGCAAGTCTTTGAGGATAAGGAATGGGTGGTTTATACGATTGTGGAGGCACATATGGTTTTTCTTTCTCTAATACCTCTTTGTCTTTGTCTTCTTGTCTGTTGTCAGTTGGTTTTTCTGGTTGGTCATTATTTTTTATCTTTTCAGCTTCTTTTCCAGAGGTGGGTTTCATATTCTAGGATCTACTGGCCCATCTAATTTTTTCCCACTTTTTAGTGTGAGAGCATTAGCATAACCTTTCAGGTTATGTTGTGGTTGGCTAGGAAATACTCTAGGTGGGGTTGTTTGCTGCCTTTTGTTGGGCCACTTGAGAAATTTGGGTTTCTAACATGTTTTTGTGTCAACCTTACTTGACAATTGTTTCATTAGTTCACTCATATGAAGGTGTTGGTTGTCTGTCGTACCTCGAAAAATACGATCCTCGCGATGGACGCGGAAAATACGTTCGAACAGAGTCGCCACCGAACTTTATTCATTCCAAGGAAGGAATAGGAAAATATCGATAAAACCTTTAAAGAGATAAGAGCATGGTCATTGCAACCACATTCTAGGTTCGGGATTCGATTACATGAGGGGAAGGTATTAGCACCCCTCATGTCCGTTGTACTCAACGGGAACCTCTTGATCGATTCGAGAGTAAAGTTATCTACGCTTGTTAGTTTTCTTCTAAGGTTTCTCCTATAGGGGGAATGGGTTTATTAAGATAGGGTGCTCGCCAAGGATTGGGGCCCTTGTGCCTACGTATCTTCACTTGTAAGAAGTGGAAAATCAGAGCATTCATAGTTCGTGGAACTACGGAAAAAAAAGGGATTCTGGAAAATGTGCTCGCTAAGATCATAGCAATCTTGTGCCTACGTATTCTCATTGATAAATGAGAAATCAGAGCAGCCGTAGTTCGACTAACTACGGGAAAAGGTTTGTGTTTGGAACGAACGAGTGTTTAGGTTGCATTCTAACTGCTAAACGTTGGCTTGTCTGCTCGCTAAGGGAGGTTGAAGCACTAGTTTGTTATGCGCGGAAGAAAGGACTAAACAATGTTCTTTGGGAAAGGTTTGAGTTAGAAATCGCACGAGGGCGAGGAATTAGTGTTTGAAATGTTTCAATCGCACGGGGGCGAGAAAGAGGATTTGAAATAGTTGAATATTTTAAGGGAGAATGACGACTACTCAATAAACGAGACGTCAGTCTCGCAACCAATTAGTCGGTATATTATTGGAATGCTAGATCCCAACGATACCTTTTTCATTCAATTTCGAAAGTTGTGTTTGATGGACGGCTTAGGCGCGAAAGAGTTTGAATTGAAGGAGATTTAGATTCAATCACACGAGGGTGAGAAACGAGGTTAGACGGGTTGTTTATTTAGGAGGAATGACGAATATTCGATAAACGAGACGTCGGCCTCGTAACCAATTAGTCGGGGTATCGTTGGAATGCTAGATCCCAACGACATCTTTTTCATCCCATTAATTACGAAATATATTTGTTGGACAGTGAATACTTGTCCAAATATTTAGAGGAAGTGGTTTAGAAACGAAAGTTCGAATGACACGCTAATCAAGGCGTACACCTCAATAGTTGTCGCTCTCGAATTCAAGGAATGCGCGACTCCAAGAACTCGATACTTTCGTAATTTAATTAAGAAAAATGATTTGAGTAAGTTAGCGTGTTCGGATTAGGCGCGCTAAGTATTCTAGAAATATAAGATTGAAAGTAAGGAAAGTTACCGAACGGCATGGTTCCGTTGACCCTTGAAATTGCGTGCAAGCTTTAGTTCCAAGCTCCTCCTCTTTGATGTTTTGAAATATGGCTCGAAAGGAGTCAAGGTTTGAATTTGAGTTTTAAACGTGTGCACTAGCAAAGTGGGCTAGTCTTCTAAGTGGCCAACTAGAAATAATTGATCAAATAGGTGTCACTGTAAGGAAGCCCAGGATTAAGCTTTAAAATGTTGTGTATGGTGATCAAAGATAGAAAATGACTCGACTAAATCGAGAAATTTATTTTTTGAAAAGGGTTTAAAGGTTTTGAAAAGCATTGAGCATTTTAAAAATGAACGATGAAACGACCGCAACTCAAGGCGTACGCCTCGAGAGTAGTCACTCGGGAATCCAAGGAAGGCGAGATCCAAGAATTCAATTATTTTGAAATTTGTTTTAGGAAGATAGTTTAATTTAATTAAGAAAAATAGTTTTAATTTTCATATATAAAATAAATTAATTAATTCTAAAAAAGTTTTGAAAAAAATCTAATCATAATTAATTGTTTTAAAAAAAAGTTTAATATCTTAGAAAAAGTTTTAACTTAATAAAGTATATTTTCTAAAAAGGAATAATGAAATCTATTTGGTACTAATTTTGGTATATATTTTTTAAAAGAAGGACTAATTAAAATTTCTTATAAAAATATATAATTAATAAAAATTGTTTAAAATTTTTAATTGAGTGAAAAATGATTTAGAAACCAAAAGACGGAACAACCACAACTGAAGGGCGTGCGCCTCGAGAGCGGTTGTCCAAGAATCCAAGGGGTGCTAGACCTCAAGAATCCACTACTTTCGTTATTAAAAAAAAATTAGAAGTATTAAAGAAGATGAAGCATGATTTTAATTTAAAAGATATTTATAAAAGTGAAGAAAATTAAAATGGTTAACATTAGATACATTAATACACATTTTTATGCTATGGACTTTATTCTACCTAGTAAAAAAATTGCAGCAATTTAAATTTTGGAATGAAAATTATCACCTTAATACTAACTTAAGCAAGTTTCTAACAATCACTCTTTACACTTAAATTATGTCTCTTGTTGTTGTAGGTCGAGTAAGTAATAATACCGTGATAATACGTCTTGAAGGAGGACTATTTAAAGAATTATAAAATATTATAACAGTTATAAGAGCATCATTGATTAAGAGTCTCAACCATATGTCTCTTTAATATATGTAGCTCTAACTTTGAGAATAAGAGTCCTTGAATGAATACCCCAACCAAAACAAATAGATTTAACTAAGCATGAAGTAATATGAACTTGCAACTACATGTCTACGTTATGAAAAGACCAAATATATACTCTAACCCATTATCACAGTTCCAAGTACCATCCTGTCAAACATAGTTAAAGAAATATATACAGAAGAAAAATATATATATATATATATATATATATATATATATATATATATATATATATATATATATATATATATATATATATTGTTAGACTAAGGCACGGATCTAGAAGGGGGGGTTGAATAGATCCCTTTTAAAAATTTGAGTGGCGCTACCAATAAAATTGGTTTTCAAAATTGTTTTCAAATGCGGAAGCGGCCTTGGAAAATATAGTCTAAAACGAACCACTATTGGAGAGCCGGATATGCGTCAAGCAGATGAATTTAAGACGATAACGGATAGTAAATCACTACACACTTTTATGCAAAACTCAGATGTGATTCACTCGTACTATTTCCTTATTCCAATGATCAAAAATTACACCAAAACTAGCAGCAAAATTAAGGCAATTTTAGTTCAGCACTTTTGTCGAACAGTTGGTGTGCACAAAACTAGCAGCAAAATTAAGGCAGTTTTAGTTCAGCACTTTTGTCGAACAGTTGGTGTGCACAAAACTAGCAGCAAAATTAAGGCAATTTTAGTTCAGCACTTTTGTCGAACAGTTGGTGTGCACAAATACCTTAAATGATATTTGTGTTGAATGAGTGATTGAAAAAGCCTTAGTACAGTATTTCTATTGTACTTAGTAGTTAAAAAACAGTGTTTCACCAACTCACTCAATCAATACTACAATTTGACAAAATCACTTATTCTAGAATCACTTAATTTTTAAGCTGTAATTGAAAATGCAGAAAATAAAGGAACACAAGATTTGATGAGGCAGTTCCCCCAGTCGTCCTCGCGTTGGGGTACGTCTGCCCTCAATTCTACAATGAGAATTGAGATATGTATTGAATAGATATCACCTGTTTGGTAGAACAGTTATACACAAGAATCGATAGACAATTGATACAAACAATCTTAATGTTGCTGATAATTTCTACCACTTCTTGCCCCTTGATTCAAGATGAATCAAGTCCTCCAATTTGATGTGAATGACCTCCGATTGCAGCCACCTTATTGACAACTCTTCCGTTGATCAAACCTTCGGCACGGCTGATCTTAGACACACCCAAATTGAACCCGGAACGTCTTCAACCTTTCAACGCCCTAGCTACTAGATTGATCAACCTTCCGCTAATCAATCACCTTCGCACTCGCTTGATTGTTGAACCGACGATTCCGTAACAAAAGCCTTCAAAACCTGTAGTCTTGATAGGTAAAACCTCAAAGGTTTTCTCCCAAGAAACACCTGCACCAGCTTCCACTCGAACCGGATCTTCAATCACGCGTTCGAACCTTATCACCGTCGAGCAAACCACAAACCGCAGCAAAAAATTGATTATCTGTAATTTGAGGATTTGTGAGTTGATTGAACGATGAAGATGAAGAACACTGATGCACCTCTTTCACGTTTCTTGACCTGAACACTTTCTCACAATGCTTTCAAAAAATGTTCTTAAAAATGTTAGTTGTTAAAATTGAAAAGACAGCTATTTATAGTAATATACAAAACAGACAGATGACAGATCAATGAAACATAGCAGAATTTCTGTTTCTGCGCGCGAACGGTCGACCATAGGGTCGGCGTGCGCTGAGCCGTGTGACACTCAAACTGTCATGCGCCGAGTCAGCGGTCGACGCATGATCTTCATGCGCTGAGCCGTCTGATTCTTAAACCTGCATGCGCCAAGTCAGCGGTCGACGCATGGTTCCATGCGCTGACCCGTGTGAACTGAATGAAACTGTGTGCTGACGGTATGGTTGACTCATAGCTACAAAACCTGCAAAAATTGATATGTTTGTTGTTTCGTGCATCTTGTCACGACCAAACATTAGTCACATATATTGCCAATGAAATATGATGATTTAAAAGGATATAGGAAGGATGTAATATGTTAAGTATTGCATGACGATTCTGATTCATCTGAGGTTGTACTTTGTCATCATCGTAAGTATGCATGACGACTCCGATTCATCCGAGGTTGTACTTTGTCATCATCGAAACTTGAGAACGTATGTTGTGAGACAGTTTTCCCTCACATTCTCCCCCTTTTTGATGATGACAAACCTATGCGAAGCTTGGTGAACACAACATGCGATATCTTTAACATAGTAGTAAGCTCCCCCTTTCTTTTACAGTCATAGCTGTTGTGATCTACAATCTACTTGTCTTTTCTCCCCCTTTGACAACATCAAAAAGAGATGGAGAAAGGTAAAGTTTTGGCATATTAACAATTAACAAAATACTCAACAGGCTATAAGTAATCATATACCAATATCCACACAAAATATTGACAATGAGCAAAATATTAAAAATAGATTAAACCAAATTAAGGACACATAAGTCATAACATTTTATAGGAATCAAGACTGTAAAACAAACATTAGTGTGCACTTAGGAGAGATAAAACAGAACATGATAACAAAAACAACATGGAGAATGAGCAAATGCAAAAACAAATGACTAATATCCTTGTCCCTTGCCCATATCAAAGGAAGACGGATAACGATATGGATCAGCCATATCAGTGAGGTAATCCACTGCTTGATTCAGGCGATTGATGCTGCGAGAGACGGCTGTTTCTTGGTATCCATGGGCAGTTGTGAAAGCTGCAAATCTTTCATTCATTCTTGTTGAAAAAGAGTTGAACTGTTCAGATTTGGTGTGTAGCTCAGTTCGGATGCACAAATGCAGATTTGCACTTAATGTCACATATCAAGCCATATTTGATGTCTACCTAAAATGCCACAAAAAAATTTGCATCCAAACAATTTATCATAAAAAAAAAAGTGTCATACATATGCAACATAGGTCAAACGATACAATTGTTGATCATGAGAGTTATTAGAGAGAGAGAGAGAGAAATGGAACAATATCACCTTAATGCCGGAGTAGCTTGATAAACAACATACTTGTACTTACACGAATATCAAATTGTTAGAAGTACAACAGCATGATTATTTGAATGAAATAAGATAACATCAGCAAATATTATTCCCGTTCCGAAATGTCGAGGATGCCAAGTTCTCGGCGGATATGAAAGAAAGGTTCCGTTGCTAGCGGCTTTGTGAAAATGTCCGCTAGTTGGTTTTTAGTGTCAACGTGTTCAAATACAACATCACCTTTCTCAACATGGTCCCTAAGAAAATGGTGTCGAATTTCTATATGTTTAGTGCGAGAGTGTAATACGGGATTTTTGGTAAGGTTAATAGCGCTAGTGTTGTCACATAGGATAGGAATACGTTCAAGTTTAAGATTGAAATCTAGTAGTTGTTGCTTAATCCACAGAATTTGAGCACAACAACTACCAGCGGCAACGTATTCCGCCTCGGCCGTTGATAAAGCAACTGAAACTTGTTTCTTGCTATGCCAACTAACCAAGGAGTTTGAAAACAAATGACATGTACCACTAGTGCTTTTCCTATCCGATTTGCACCCGGCAAAGTCGGAATCGGAGTAACCTACCAACGAGCAATCACTACCCTTAGAATACCACAATCCATACTTCGGGGTACCTGACAGGTATCGAAGAATTCGTTTAACAGCTTTTAGGTGGGATTCTTTGGGACATGATTGGTATCGTGCACACATGCACACACTAAACATAATATCAGGACGTGACGCAGTAAGATAGAGAAGTGAACCAATCATACCTCTATATCGTTTTACCTCTACGTCCTTGCCATTTTCATCTTTATCCAAATTTACGCATGTAGGCATTGGGGTGTCTATGGCCTTGGATTTTGCCATGTCAAAACTCTTGATCAAGTCCAAACAATATTTTGTTTGGCTCACGAATGTCCCTTCTTGGAGTTGTTTAATTTGCAGGCCGAGGAAGTATGTGAGCTCCCCCATCATACTCATCTCGAATTCGCCCTGCATGAGGTCAGAAAACTCTCTCACGAGATTCATGTTAGTGGATCCAAATATAATATCGTCAACATAGATTTGCACCAAAATCAAGTGCTTTCCTTGACGTTTAATGAAGAGTGTAGTGTCAACCTTTCCTCGTGAGTACCCCTGATTAAGTAAAAACTTACTTAGTCGCTCATACCAAGCTCTAGGAGCTTGTTTGAGACCATATAAAGCTCTTTTTAACTTGTAAACATGTTCAGGGTATTCATGAGATTCAAAACCGGGAGGTTGAGACACATATACTTCTTCATTTATGTGACCGTTAAGGAACGCACTTTTAACATCCATTTGAAATAACTTAAAATCCTTTGCACATGCAAAGGCGAGTAAAAGGCGTATAGCCTCGAGTCGGGCAACCGGCGCATAAGTTTCCTCATAGTCGATGCCTTCCTCTTGGTTATACCCTTGAGCGACCAATCTCGCTTTATTACGGGTTATTACCCCGTTTTCGTCCAACTTGTTCCTAAACACCCATCGGGTGCCGATTACTCGATGGCCTCGCGGAGGAGGGACAAGGTCCCATACCTCGTTTCTTTTAAACTGATTTAGTTCCTCTTGCATCGATAAAAACCAGTGCTCATCGAGTAGGGCCTCTTTGGGGTTTTTAGGCTCTATTTGTGAAACGAAAGCGAAGTGATAACAAAAGTTACTTAGCTTAGATCGAGTGGTGACTCCCTTTGTGATGTCTCCGAGAATATTGTCAATTGGATGATCTTTACACGACTTCCAAGCTTGAGGGAGATCATCGTTTGTAGGCGGATGAGCTTCCTCAGTTACCTCATGGTGTGCATCCTTATCCTCCTCAATTTTGACTCTATCGGGTTGATCAATCCCCGTTTCGCCACCTTTGAGTATGTCTTCTGTGGATGTACCTGCACCATGAACAACACTATCCTTTCCGACATTTCTCGGATAGGACTCATCAAACGTAACGTGCACAGACTCTTCAACAGCTAGTAATCTTTTATTATAAATCCTATATGCTTTACTTGATTGCGAGTACCCTAGAAAAATGCCTTCATCGGCTTTTGAATCAAACTTGCCCAAGTTTTCCTTTCCATTGTTTAATACAAAGCACTTGCATCCAAAAACATGAAGGTGAGAAACATTAGGCTTTCGCCCTTTTAAAAGTTCATACGGAGTTTTGTTTAGAATGGGGCGGATGAGTACCCTATTCAAAACATAACATGCCGTACTAATGGCGTCGGCCCAAAAGTATTTTGGTAAACCACTATCATTAATCATTGTTCTTCCCAATTCTTCTAAAATTCTGTTTTTACGCTCCACGACCCCATTTTGTTGAGGAGTTCGTGGAGCCGAGAAGTTATGATCGATGCCATGGTTACCGCAATATTCTTCAAATAAATGATTTTCAAATTCACCTCCGTGGTCACTTCTTATTGACACAATGTTTGTATTTAACTTATTTTGGGAGAGCTTGGCAAATCTCTCAAAAGCGGCAAACGTGTCACTTTTACTCACTAAGAAGATGGTCCAACAGAACCTAGAAAAGTCGTCCACTATTACGAATCCGTAATAGTTTCCTCCTAGACTTTTGATCCTAGACGGCCCAAACAAGTCCATATGAAGTAGTTCAAGAGGTCTCGTTGTTGAAATAATCTTTTTGGATTTAAAGGAGATCCTCGTTTGTTTTCCTTTTTGACAAGCATCACAAAGGTGATCCTTGGTGAACTTAATTTTGGGAAGTCCTAGTACTAGATCTTTTGAGACAATCTTATTGAGTAAGTCAAAGTTGACATGCGCTAAGCGCCTATGCCATAGCCATGAGTCTTCACTCATAGATATGAGACATTGATCGCTTGTTGGGGATACCACATTCAAGTCAAGCATATACACATTGTTTACTCTAAAACCAATAAACACATTCTTCTTATCACTTTCATGCACAATTTTGCAGCAATCTTTTGAAAAGGAAACATTGTAACCTTTGTCGCATAATTGGCTAATGCTAAGGAGATTATGTTTAAGGTTTTCGACAAGCAACACATCGGAAATTGTAGTAGAGGAGGGATTACCTATACTACCTTTACCTAGTATCGCTCCGCGGTTGTTATCACCGTATGTTACATACCCTTTCTTCTTAGCCACGAAGTCTATGAATAAGGATATGTCTCCAGACATGTGCCTTGAGCACCCACTATCAAGAACCCATCTTCTCTCGGTGGACTCGACACATTTCACCTGTCAAAATATAACTTACAAAAGGGAGGTACCCAATGGCATATTGGGTCCTAATAGGTTAGCGACAAGACGGTTGCGTTTGGGCAACCATTGGTAGATGCCTTTAGGAACAAGAAATCTCCTAAATCGACATTTACCAATGGAGTGGCCTTTCTTGCAACAGTAAAAGCATACAAAGTCGACATTAGAATCACTTTCACTTGCTTGATCCCTAATTACATATGCATATTTTTGATATGGGTTTATCATACTTTTTCTAAAATCCTTTTTATCGATTGCAAATGTAATTTTAGGTTCAAGTGCCTTGTCTAATTTGGCCTTAAGGTTTCTAACCTCACCTTGCCAAATATGACAAGTATCACAACCAAAGTTGAAAGGATTACTATTGTCCTTACAATCCGATTCATTATCTTTCACAATGGAAGCCTTAAGGTCCTCTAATTTCTTTTCGGACTCTAAGACTTTGTGCTCTAAATATGTAAAAATTCTTCTATTAGAAGCAAGTTTCTTAAAGGCTTCAGTTGCTTCCTTGTGTAAAACATCGAATGCGGTTTGTAATTCGGAATGAGACATATTAGATGACATATTATATCTAGAGTGACGTACCTGTTTCTTTTTCTTTTTCTGATTTGCAGAGAGACATAGATTCACGGACTCTTCTTCATCACTAGAGCTTTCATTAGAGGAGGAAGAATCACTGTCGCTTTCCCATGCGATGTACGCCCTCCTAGGCTTTGATGCTCTCTTATGTGACTTCGATTGTTCCATTTCTTTTCCCTTGTTGTTCATTGGACAGTCCGGTTTGTAGTGACCGGGCTTTCCACATTTATAGCACGTTCCTCTAGTCTTTTTGCCTTTTTGATTGTCATCTTTGGAGAACCTTGATTGCCTTCGGAAATTTACCAGGTTCTTCTCCGAATGTTGGATGCCGTTCTTTCTCACGTACCGGTTATACCGTTTAACGAACAGCCCCATGTCCTCATTTATGTCTTCTTCTTCGTCGTCGCTTGAAGAATAATCACTTTGCTCTTTTGCTTTAGACTTCGAGGAAGAAGCCTTAAGAGCTATGGACTTTTTTTCACTCATCTTTACTTTGTCCTTCTTTTCTTTCCTTTCATGTTGGTCAAGACTCAAGAGTACCTGTTCATGCTCTTGTAGTTTGCCAAACAATGTAGTCAGGTCTAATACCGTAAGATCATTTGCCTCTTTGATGGCGGTCACTTTCGGCTGCCATTCCCTGCTAAGACATCTCAAAACTTTATTAGTAGCAAGATCATTGGAAATAGGTCTTCCTAGTGAATGTAATCTGTTTATGAGATGAGTAAATCTCTTTTGCATGTCAGCAATGGTTTCCCCTTGCTCCATGAAAAAAAGATCAAACTCTTGTATAAGAGTGTTGATTCGAGCCAACTTAACATCGTTTGTCCCCTCATGGGCAATTTGTAGTGCATCCCACATAGTCTTAGCCGTAGGGCAATGGGATACACGGTAGTATTCATCTACACCTAATGAGGAGATTAGAATGTTCTTAGCTTTCCAATCGTAATTATACTTTCGCTCATCGTCGTCGGTCCATTGTGCTTCGGGCTTTGGCACAACTTCGTTATTCTCATTTGTCATGGTTATTTCAATCGGACCATTGAGAATAACGTTCCATATCTTTCTATCTATGGAATTAATGTGCACCCGCATACAGTCTTTCCAATAGCTATAATTTTCACCGTTAAAAACGGGAGCTCTATTGTACGCCCCTTTTGGTTCGTTAGCCATTATTCTATCAATGTTGTATTTGAAGCACCGGAGAACCGGGGCTCTTGATACCACTTGTTAGACTAAGGCACGGATCTAGAAGGGGGGGGTTGAATAGATCCCTTTTAAAAATTTGAGTGGCGCTACCAATAAAATTGGTTTTCAAAATTGTTTTCAAATGCGGAAGCGGCCTTGGAAAATATAGTCTAAAACGAACCACTATTGGAGAGCCGGATATGCGTCAAGCAGATGAATTTAAGACGATAACGGATAGTAAATCACTACACACTTTTATGCAAAACTCAGATGTGATTCACTCGTACTATTTCCTTATTCCAATGATCAAAAATTACACCAAAACTAGCAGCAAAATTAAGGCAATTTTAGTTCAGCACTTTTGTCGAACAGTTGGTGTGCACAAAACTAGCAGCAAAATTAAGGCAGTTTTAGTTCAGCACTTTTGTCGAACAGTTGGTGTGCACAAAACTAGCAGCAAAATTAAGGCAATTTTAGTTCAGCACTTTTGTCGAACAGTTGGTGTGCACAAATACCTTAAATGATATTTGTGTTGAATGAGTGATTGAAAAAGCCTTAGTACAGTATTTCTATTGTACTTAGTAGTTAAAAAACAGTGTTTCACCAACTCACTCAATCAATACTACAATTTGACAAAATCACTTATTCTAGAATCACTTAATTTTTAAGCTGTAATTGAAAATGCAGAAAATAAAGGAACACAAGATTTGATGAGGCAGTTCCCCCAGTCGTCCTCGCGTTGGGGTACGTCTGCCCTCAATTCTACAATGAGAATTGAGATATGTATTGAATAGATATCACCTGTTTGGTAGAACAGTTATACACAAGAATCGATAGACAATTGATACAAACAATCTTAATGTTGCTGATAATTTCTACCACTTCTTGCCCCTTGATTCAAGATGAATCAAGTCCTCCAATTTGATGTGAATGACCTCCGATTGCAGCCACCTTATTGACAACTCTTCCGTTGATCAAACCTTCGGCACGGCTGATCTTAGACACACCCAAATTGAACCCGGAACGTCTTCAACCTTTCAACGCCCTAGCTACTAGATTGATCAACCTTCCGCTAATCAATCACCTTCGCACTCGCTTGATTGTTGAACCGACGATTCCGTAACAAAAGCCTTCAAAACCTGTAGTCTTGATAGGTAAAACCTCAAAGGTTTTCTCCCAAGAAACACCTGCACCAGCTTCCACTCGAACCGGATCTTCAATCACGCGTTCGAACCTTATCACCGTCGAGCAAACCACAAACCGCAGCAAAAAATTGATTATCTGTAATTTGAGGATTTGTGAGTTGATTGAACGATGAAGATGAAGAACACTGATGCACCTCTTTCACGTTTCTTGACCTGAACACTTTCTCACAATGCTTTCAAAAAATGTTCTTAAAAATGTTAGTTGTTAAAATTGAAAAGACAGCTATTTATAGTAATATACAAAACAGACAGATGACAGATCAATGAAACATAGCAGAATTTCTGTTTCTGCGCGCGAACGGTCGACCATAGGGTCGGCGTGCGCTGAGCCGTGTGACACTCAAACTGTCATGCGCCGAGTCAGCGGTCGACGCATGATCTTCATGCGCTGAGCCGTCTGATTCTTAAACCTGCATGCGCCAAGTCAGCGGTCGACGCATGGTTCCATGCGCTGACCCGTGTGAACTGAATGAAACTGTGTGCTGACGGTATGGTTGACTCATAGCTACAAAACCTGCAAAAATTGATATGTTTGTTGTTTCGTGCATCTTGTCACGACCAAACATTAGTCACATATATTGCCAATGAAATATGATGATTTAAAAGGATATAGGAAGGATGTAATATGTTAAGTATTGCATGACGATTCTGATTCATCTGAGGTTGTACTTTGTCATCATCGTAAGTATGCATGACGACTCCGATTCATCCGAGGTTGTACTTTGTCATCATCGAAACTTGAGAACGTATGTTGTGAGACAGTTTTCCCTCACATATATATATATATATATATATATATATATATATATATATATATATATATATATATATATATATATATATATATATATATATATATATATATATATATATATATATATATATATATATATATATATATATATATATATATAATTACAAAATTTTTGACAGAATGCTTAAACTCTGCAACTTCTTGGCAGGAACCCCTTATTTGAAGCAAAACAAAACATTTTCTAAAAAAACAAAATCAAGTATGACTACAGCATCGATAAACTAACCATTAACAATATCAAAACAACCAGCATAAGTAATCATAAATGACATCATAATTAAATCCACAAAATCATTATTAGTAACAGAGGCATCAGTTTAAAAACAAAGGGGTAAACACCAACCAACCAATATACGAGATTGTTGAGTTTACCATCCTAGAGGTTGTCGCGGATCAAAACTCTGTTGGTTGCAAGTCTGTCATGATACCTACGAGCTTCGCGAAAAAAGAAAGAAGAAAAAATGTGTTTTCGTGCTCGTTGCGATGCTCAACGTCGATGTGGAAGAAAGAAACAAGACTGAAACTGCTGCCGTTGGTGTCAATGTTTGGTTTGGATGTTTCACTTGCATCGAAAACGGAGGCGAGAGGGGAGTAAGCTCAATGAAGAGGAAGAGATGAAACGGAGGTGATAAAGTACGGTGACGGTGGAGCGAAATCCGAATTTGATGGTGGTGGATAATGGAAGAGAATGACAGCGAGATTTGAGGTAAAACGAAGGTGGTGGTGGAAATGTTGAGGGCTTGTAAAAACGGCGAGGAAAACGATGGATTGGTGGCGTGTTTGCTGAAAGGAGATGAATGATTGATGACGATCCAGGGTTTTGGGAGGTGGCGGCGGCCGTTTGTGGATATTGGAAGGGATCGTGAACAGTAGCCTCATTTTTTTTAGGTCTTTGATCAATTTTCCTTTTCTTATAACAAGAAATCTGAGCCATTCTCAGCATAGGCCCAATGGGCCTCGTCCATTTCCACTTCTAATTGTCTTTTTTTTTTAATTTTTCTTTTCTCTATCATAATTAATAATTATCCTAATGACAAATATTAAATAAACAAAACCAAATCAATAATAACCCTATAACTATTATTAACTATAAACTAAAACAAAATAATATTATTTACTTATTATTAAATAATCAACAATTTTCTAAAATCCTAAATATTAATAATATTAACAATATAACAAAACTGATATTTACAAAACTTTAAAATAAACAAAATTAATATTATGAACCTATATATATTTAAAACATAAACTAAAATATCGCTAATTGTAAATAAATAAAATTTAAAAAAAGAAAAAAATATGAAAACACAAATAGAAAATAAAAAAACTCAAGTACAACTCTAAGCCACGTGTCACACTTTTATTGGGCAAAAAAGTGAAAAAGTTATTTTTGCTGAAAAATACGCTACGCTGTATAAGCGAGGTAAATTAAAAACAAAGTCGGGCAAATGAGAATTTTGAAAAAAGGTAGGACAAATTTGGGGTATAACAGATGCCCCTATCTAATTGCCTTGAACCTGAGAGAATGAACAGCTGCATGGCGTTCATTTTCAGGGTGGAAGTCAATTAGATACAAGAAGACCCTGAAATTTGTCCGATAAGGGAAAAAAGTGCAAATGAAAAAAGAAATAGAAATAACAGTAGGGGGAAAAGATCATAAGTAACTCTTAAAATAAACTCTGCTTGGGGAGAGATCAGAGTAACAACTGCTAGGGATTATCATTATCAACTGCATCGTTGAAGAATGTCTTACTGTGGAGTGAAAATTCCACAAGCACGTGCAGGGTATCAACTCTGTTCAAAGAAATACCGCCGACTTGATGGAGGAACGACCAAGATGCTTGCAAACTGATCCTGGATCCTGTTATGCCTTGCCACGGGGACAGCGATGGTATGCGATATGATGCACAAATATGCGACTAAAAATGCAACTACTATGGAATGTAAGATGCGTATCCAAATGATATGCTAATGCTTATGAGAATGCAACCGGGTAACAGAATTTTAGTAAGGCTTTATTTCTGGTTTCCCATGAGGGATTATTGGGATTATGTGCAGCAGGGTGAAAATATTTACGGGGTATATTGGTATATTAACTCGGAGGTTGAGAAAAACAAGTATACTATCGACTCGGGGGTCGAGAAAATAAAGGTAATATCGACTTGGGGGTCGAGAAAATAAAATATCAACGCGGGGGTTGAAAAAGACGTAAAGCAAATATCGACTCGGGAGTCGAGAACAAATCAAAATATCAACGCGGGGGTAAAGGCAAATATCGACTCGGGGGTCGAGAAAATAAAGACATATCAACTCAGGGGTTGAGAAAAACAAGATAATATCGACTCGGGGGTCGGTAAAAAACAAAATATCAACGCGGGGTTGAAGGAGGAAAAGGCAAATATCGACTCGGGGGTCGAGAAAATAAAGACATATCAACTCGAGGGTTGAGAAAAACAAGACAATATTGACTCGGGGGTCGGTAAAAAACAAAATATCAACGCGGGGGTTGAAGGAGGAAAAGGAAAATATCAACTCGGGGGTCGAGAAAATAAAGACATATCAACTCGGGGGTTGAAAGAGGAAATGATCGTGCTATGTATGCGTATGACACATGTCAATTATATGATGCATATGTGATTGCAAGCAGGAGATTGGTTTTATGAAGGTGCCAACAAGGGTGGACTTTGGTAGTTGCCAATAAAGGATTGGACTTTAAGAGATGCCAAGCGGGGTTGGACTTTTAATGGTTGCCAATACAAATGGACTTTTTGAGTTTTAAAGGATGCCAACAGAAGTGGACTTTATTTGGTAGTTCCCAATATGAATTGGACTTTTAGGAGGGGTGCCAAGCAGGGTTGGACTTTGGTAGTTGGTTGCCAATCATGGTTGGACTTTTATTTGGTTGGTTGCCAATCAGGGTTGGACTTTTATTTAGTAGTTGCCAATACGAATTGGACTTTTAGGTTTTGAGGGATGCCAACAAAAGTGGACTTTATGAGATGCCAAGCGGGGTTGGACTTTTAGGTTTTACGGGATGCCAACAAGAGTGGACTTTTACTAGTTGCCAAGCAGTGTTGGACTTTGGTTTTATAAGGATGCCAGCAAGGGTGGACTTTTATTTGGTGAAAGAATTTGACTTCCCGACACTTGGTATCTGATGATGCTATGGTCAGAAGACAGATATGGATGCTTCTGGATGCCGCAAGTTAGATCCTTGCAGAAGTTGGCTGCTTGTTCCTGGGAGAACCTTAACTTCTAGCCAATGTGTCATGGCGGCTTACAAATGTCGAGCGTAGCGACGTAACCAAAGCATGCTGAATATGCGAGCGTAGTGACTTAAACAATGCTTGTTGATCGTGCTTTTGCTCTACCCCAAGGCTTTTGACGCTTGTTGTGAACTCAACAGTTACTAGCGTCTAGCACGGTCTGCTTGACCAACTTTGATGCAAGAAGGGAATTGCCCCTGTTCAATCTAGTCTGCCTTAGTCTGCAGGTATTTGCATGATTTTTCCTTGAAAGTTTTATATCATGACATAGTCTGAGATGATTTGCCCCAATGTCTGGATTTTGCAGCAGGCTGCCCCTGTTTGAACCTCGGAAGGACCTGCCCCAGATTCACAAGGTCACGAGGTAGTCTTGTTTTAGGTCAGTATCAATGAATGATCAAGTTCTTCTTGGACTTCTCTTTGTTGGAATTTCCATTATGTCAAGTACTGATTTGCAGTTAAAATTATTCATTCAAAAATGGTAATTTTAATGCGACATTCATGTAAGTTTTGAAAAAGATCGTTTATTAGCATGATGTGAAAATGTATGATAGACGGGTTGTTAGTCCAAACGCAGTGCTAATTTAGCTGGTGTGAAAGATATAGCAAGAATATGACACCAATACAAAATATTAGAAAATATGTAGGAGTCAGTTTACGCAACCTTGCTGTAATATGCTTTTAGAATAAACCCCGCCTCAATTAGGTCTTTTAAGGGTTGTATCATGGTCTGGTTCACGGTTATAGAAACAAAGGATATAAGGCTCAAAATTTAATTTGTACCCACCCATTCTTCGTAATGATCTCCAGTCCTACGTTCAATTAATACGCACTTAGAGCTTGACGGTCTAAACTTAATGATTCAACGTATGCTTGAAGTGGCAGTCACCTTATTTTACTTTTTGATGGATGTTAGTGACCCTTTTGATTCTTGATATGGTGGTCACTGAATCTTCTTGTGTTTTTGTTGAGGATTTGAGGACCTCTTTTGATTTTTATTTGATCCCTAACTTTTGCATGAACTGATTTTGTTTTTCAAGTCCATCGGGATTGCCTTGACTTTTGCCTAAGTCTCCTTTTAAGGTGTTCGACTTAGCAGACTTTTGATTTTTTTAGAATTTTGTAAGAGGGTTGTGACTGCCAAGTCATTGGTCATTGATAAACAACCGTCATATCTTGGATTTTGTCTCATGATTTGAGTGCGTAATCAGGTTAACTGAACACTACCCTGCCCCAGGTTAAGCGTAAAGGTTTAGAAATCCGAAGAAAACTCCTACTTCTAGGTCCGAAGTGGTTGGCTAGGGATTAACTCCTTATTTCTCCAGTGTTTGGGAATTTGAAGCAATGCCTGTACATCATCGGCGAGATTTTATCCAAAAGCATACTTATCAGCAATTATGGGTATTTCGTTTTTGTCATCCTCCCTCAAATATTTGCTAAACAACAGTGCGATAAAGGAAGTGAATTTTTTGTGTGAATTTTTGCAATAAATGAGAAAAAGGTGAGTGAATAGAATGGATTTGATCAAAAACATGCATGATTATCACATTAACAATACCATTAATAAGAAACAATGTCTAAAAGCAAGTAGCACTATAACAGAAAAGAAACTACAAATGCGTAAAAACAATATGGAAATTGCTAGTATTGAGGAACTGGGCTTTTCTCTCTTGCATCACAGTTGAGCTACCCTTCTTGCTCATCAAGACTAGTATGATAACCTTCTTCACATCTACTCTCTACAGCTTCTTCCATGTCATGGACTGAGGAACTCACTTGACTAGATGAAGGTTTGATGTTGATATGAAACCCTTGAGGTGTGAACGAGATTAGCTTGGACTCAATCAGATCTTGAACCTTATTTTTGAGCTGTTTGCAATCATCTGTTGAATGCCCCATTGCGCCAGCATGGTAGCCACATCGTGCATTGGTGTCAAAGCCTGGTGGGTATGGTGGGATCACAGGATCCAAGCCCTTTGGCACTATCAGTCCACTACTAATCAAACATGGTAGCACGTGATTGTATGGCATTGGTAATGGATCAAAGTGTCTCTTTGGTCTTTGATTATAGTAATGTCGTCGTTGCGGAGCATGTTGATGTGCAACCTGCTGTTGATAATGGGGACCTCTATTGATAGGAGGATATTGACCATGTGAAGAGACCGGAGTCCCACAGGTAGACCCATAGGATTGCTGACTTTTAACAGTTGAGATGCTTGGGTACTGAAGGTAAGGTACCGAGGATGGAGGCTGGGGAGTGTCCCTGATCGTATTAATTTCATCCTCTTCTTCCTCCCAGGAGCTAACAACTGATTCACCTTCACTGGCTGGGATGTTCGAGGTGTCTTGGATCTTTCCACTCTTGAGATGGCTCTCAATGCGTTCTCCTACTGATACCAAATCAGAGAAGTTGGATGTCCCATTGGCCATCATCTTTTCCTAGTATGGTTCTTGTAAAGACTTTATGAACATGTCAACCAATTCCCTGTCTAAGAGCGGTGGTTGAACGCAAGCAGCTATCTCTCTCCATCTCTGAGCATACCCTCTGAAAGACTCGTTTTCCTCTTGAGATAGGCCTTGCAAGTGTATGCGGTTAGGAGCCACATCAAGATTGTATTGGTATTGCTTCACAAAGGCGTTGGCTAAGTCCGACCATGACTGGATATGGCTACTTTCTAGCTGCATGTACCAACTCAGCGATGCCCCACTCAGACTGTCTTGGAAACAGTGAATCATGAGTTTGCCACTGTGAGCATATGAGGTCATTTTTCTGCAAAACATTACCAAATGTTGCTTTGGACAACTATCTCCTTTGTATTTCTCAAAACTTAGCATTTTGAACTTTGGAGGTATTACAAGTCCGGGTACCAAACACAGGTCCAAGGCATTCAGCTCAGAAGCATCACGCCCCTTCATGGCCTCAATTTTCTCTTCCAACACACGACATCTTTCAGCAAACTCAACATCCTGAGGTCGTTCATTATTCACCACCAGGCTTTCCCCTTGGGAATTCGGCGCAGTGAATGCAAAGCTATGGTATTCAACAGCATCATGAGACGAGGCATGCTCATCCCGAATAGTGTGACGCTCTTGTATAACCTGATCTTCAACAAGAATCCGCACAGGCCGAGGTATGTCGTTCTCGGTGACTATAGGTCGTTGAGGGTTATTCTCTCTCCTTGTCAATGCTAACATAGCTTCCATAAGTTGGTCCAATTGGTTCTTCATCAAGTCAACATCTGCTCTTGACACAAACTGGTTCTGTTCTTCTGAGCTCATGATTCTTCCCAAAGTTGCTTCAAGTCCGATACGGGTGTCGGGAAGTCAACTGCGAATTATGGACAAAGGTTGGATGAGCTTTTTGGTTTTGGAAGATGATATGCAATGCAAATGAAATGCAGATGCAATGATATGCGATGCAATGCAGGCACAAACAAGATCCAGGAAAACATAAGCAAGTCAAAGTGCCCTAACCGGTAGACTATACAAGGCAAGTTATAGATTCTGTACCCATAGACCCATTCACAGGATAGCTTCTATGTTGATGGATAAGGTTCCCAGGATCACGGACACCGATTGCATCAACATTATGCAACAGGCTAACTGTATTATAACGAGAGTACGATAGGGTCTCTCCTGAGCGGAGTCCTCATGCCAGGCACACGAGGAGCGGGTCCTCGGAGACTAACACTACACAACTACCAATATAGGAATTGGTTCTAAGAGTGGTTCCCAGAGTCACGGACCCTTCATGAATCAAATTGTGCAACAGGCTAGCTGCATTACGATAGGATCTACAAAAAGGTCTATTCTGGAGGAGCTTTCATGCTAGGCACACAAGGAGCGAGTCCTTGGGGACTAACACTAATTACTACCAATTCTAAACTATATTTTCTCTCTTCTTTTTCCAAAGCTCGGGTGTAGAGCTTTACTTGTAATGTTATCCCAGAATCCAGCAAGTAGATACAATAAATAACATACAATAGCAAGAGAAAGCAATAAATAAACAATAGGAGAAAATCCACATAAAGAAAACAGCTAAGCGAAGTTATCACTCTCAAATCGAGTCAAGTTAGGCTTGAGTCTCTCTTGCATAGGGCAATGCGAGTCCCCAGCAGAGTCGCCATCTGTCGTACCTCGAAAAATACGATCCTCGCGATGGACGCGGAAAATACGTTCGAACAGAGTCGCCACCGAACTTTATTCATTCCAAGGAAGGAATAGGAAAATATCGATAAAACCTTTAAAGAGATAAGAGCATGGTCATCGCAACCACATTCTAGGTTCGGGAGTCGATTACATGAGGGGAAGGTATTAGCACCCCTCATGTCCGTTGTACTCAACGGGAACCTCTTGATCGATTCGAGAGTAAAGTTATCTACGCTTGTTAGTTTTCTTCTAAGGTTTCTCCTATAGGGGGAATGGGTTTATTAAGATAGGGTGCTCGCCAAGGATTGGGGCCCTTGTGCCTACGTATCTTCACTTGTAAGATGTGGAAAATCAGAGCATTCGTAGTTCGTGGGACTACGGAAAAAAAAGGGATTGTGGGAAATGTGCTCGCCAAGATCATAGCAATCTTGTGCCTATGTATTCTCATTGATAAATGAGAAATCAGAGCAGCCGTAGTTCGGCTAACTACGGGAAAAGGTTTGTGTTTGGAACGAATGAGTGTTTAGGTTGCATTCTAACTGCTACGTATTCTCATTGATAAATGAGAAATCAGAGCAGCCGTAGTTCGGCTAACTACGGGAAAAGGTTTGTGTTTGGAACGAATGAGTGTTTAGGTTGCATTCTAACTGCTAAACATTGGCTTGCTAAGGGAGGCTGAAGCACTAGTTTGTTATGCGCGGAAGAAAGGACTAAACAATGTTCTTTGGGAAAGGTTTGAGTTAGAAATCGCACGAGGGCGAGGAATTAGTGTTTGAAATATTTCAATCGCACGGGGGCGAGAAAGAGGATTTGAAATGGTTGAATATTTTAAGGGAGAATGACGACTACTCGATAAATGAGACGTCAGTCTCGCAACCAATTAGTCGGGATATTATTGGAATGCTAGATCCCAACGATACCTTTTTCATTCAATTTCGAAAGTTGTGTTTGATGGACGGCTTAGGCGCGAAAGAGTTTGAATTGAAGGAGATTTAGATTCAATCACACAAGGGTGAGAAACGAGGTTAGACGGGTTGTTTATTTAGGAGGAATGACGAATATTCGATAAGCGAGACGTCGGCCTCGTAACCAATTAGTCGGGGTATCGTTGGAATGCTACATCCCAACGACATCTTTTTCATCCCATTAATTACGAAATATATTTGTTGGACAGTGAATACTTGTCCAAATATTTAGAGGAAGTGGTTTAGAAACGAAAGTTCGAATGACACACTAATCAAGGCGTACACCTCAATAGTTGTCGCTCTCGAATTCAAGGAATGCGCGACTCCAAGAACTCGATACTTTCGTAATTTAATTAAGAAAAATGATTTGAGTAAGTTAGCGTGTTCGGATTAGGCGCGCTAAGTATTCTAGAAATATAAGATTGAAAGTAAGGAAAGTTACCGAACGGAGTGGTTCCGTTGACCCTTGAAATTGCATGCAAGCTTTAGTTCCAAGCTCCTCCTCTTTGATGTTTTGAAATATGGCTCGAAAGGAGTCAACGTTTGAATTTGAGTTTTAAACGTGTGCACTAGCAAAGTGGGCTAGTCTTCTAAGTGACCAACTAGAAATAATTGATCAAATAGGTGTCACTGTAAGGAAGCCCAGGATTAAGCTTTAAAATGTTGTGTATGGTGATCAAAGATAGAAAATGACTCGACTAAATCGAGAAATTTATTTTTTGAAAAGGGTTTAAAGGTTTTGAAAAGCATTGAGCATTTTAAAAATGAACGATGAAACGACCGCAACTCAAGGCGTACGCCTCGAGAGTAGTCACTCGGGAATCCAAGGAAGGCGAGATCCAAGAATTCAATTGTTTTGAAATTTGTTTTAGGAAGATAGTTTAATTTAATTAAGAAAAATAGTTTTAATTTTCATATATAAAATTAATTAATTAATTCTAAAAAAGTTTTGAAAAAAAGCTAATCATAATTAATTGTTTTAAAAAAAAGTTTAATATCTTAGAAAAAGTTTTAACTTAATAAAGTATATTTTCTAAAAAGGAATAATGAAATCTATTTGGTACTAATTTTGGTATATATTTTTTAAAATAAGGACTAATTAAAATTTCTTATAAAAATATATAATTAATAAAAATTGTTTAAAAATTTTAATTGAGTGAAAAATGATTTGGAAACCAAAAGACGGAACAACCACAACTCAAGGGCGTGCGCCTCGAGAGCGGTTGTCCAAGAATCCAAGGGGGTGCTAGACCTCAAGAACCCACTACTTTTGTTATTAAAAAAAAATTAGAAGTATTAAAGAAGATGAAGCATGATTTTAATTTAAAAGATATTTATAAAAGTTAAGAAAATTAAAATGGTTAACATTAGATACATTAATACACATTTCTATGCTATGGACTTTATTCTACCTAGTAAAAAAAATTGCAGCAATTTAAATTTTGGAATGAAAATTATCACCTTAATACTAACTTAAGCAAGTTTCTGACAATCACTCTTTACACTTAAATTATGTCTCTTGTTGTTGTAGGTCGAGTTAGTAATAATACCATGATAATACGTCTTGGAGGAGGACTATTTAAAGAATTATAAAATATTATAACAATTATAAGATCATCATTGATTAAGAGTCTCAACCATATGTCTCTTTAATATATGTAGCTCTAACTTTGAGAATAAGAGTCCTTGAATGAATACCCCAACCAAAACAAATAGATTTAACTAAGCATGAAGTAATATGAACTTGCAACTACATGTCTACGTTATGAAAAGACCAAATATATACTCTAACCCATTATCACAGTTCCAAGCACCATCCTGTCAAACATAGTTAAAGAAATATATACAGATGAAGAAAAAAAAAAAAAAATATATATATATATATATATATATATATATATATATATATATATATATATATATATATATATATATATATATATATATATATATATATATATATATATATATATATATATATATATATATATATATATATATATATATATATATATATATAATTACAAATTTTTTGACAGAATGCTTAAACTCTGCAACTTCTTGGCAGGAACCCCTTATTTGAAGCAAAACAAAACATTTTCCAAAAAAAAAAAAATCAAGTATGACTACAGCATCGATAAACCAACCATTAACAATATCAAAACAACCAGCATAAGTAATCATAAACGACATCATAATTAAATCCACAAAATCATTATTAGTAACAGAGGCATCAGTTTAAAAAACAAAGGGGTAAACACCAACCAACCAATGTACGAGATTGTTGAGTTTGCCATCGTAGAGGTTGTCGCGGATCAAAACTCTGTTGGTTGCAAGTCCGTCATGATACCTACGAGCTTCGCGAAAAAAGAAAGAAGAAAAAATGTGTGGTCGTGCTCGTTGTGATGCTCAACGTCGATGTGGAAGAAAGAAATAAGACTGAAACTGCTGCCATTGGTGTCAATGTTTGGTTTGGATGTTTCACTTGCATCGAAAACGGAAGCGAGAGGAGAGTAAGCTCAATGAAGAGGAAGAGATGAAACGGAGGTGATAAAGTACGGTGACGGTGGAGCGAAATCCGAATTTGATGGTGGTGGATAATGGAAGAGAATGACGGAGAGGTTTGAGGTAAAACGAAGGTGGTGGTGGAAATGTTGAGGGCTTGTAAAAACGGCAAGGAAAACGATGGATTGGTGGCGGGTTTGCTGAAAGGAGATGAATGTTTGATGACGATCCAGGGTTTTGGGAGGTGGCGGCGGCCGTTTGTGGATATTGGAAGGGATCGTGAACAGTAGCCTCATTTTTGTTTAGGTCTTTGATCAATTTTCCTTTTCTTATAACAAGAAATCTGAGCCATTCTCAGCATAGGCCCAATGGGCCTCGTCCATTTCCACTTCTAATTGTCTTTTTTTTTTAATTTTTCTTTTCCCTATCATAATTAATAATTATCCTAATGACAAATATTAAATAAACAAAACCAAATCAATAATAACCCTATAACTATTATTAACTATAAACTAAAACAAAATAATATTATTTACTTATTATTAAATAATCAACAATTTTCTAAAATCCTAAATATTAATAATATTAACAATATAACAAAACTGATATTTACAAAACTTTAAAATAAACAAAATTAATATTATGAACCTATATATATTTAAAACATAAACTAAAATGTCGCTAATTGTAAATAAATAAAATTTAAAAAAAGAAGAAAATACGAAAACACAAATAGAATAATAAAAAAACTCAAGGACAACTCTAAGCCACGTGTCACACTTTTATTGGGCAAAAAAGTGAAAAAGTTATTTTTGCTGAAAAATACGCTACGCTGTATAAGCGAGGTAAATTAAAAACAAAGTCGGGAAAATGAGAATTTTGAAAAAAGGTAAATTTGGGTTTCTAACATGTTTTTGTGTCAACCTTACTTGACAATTGTTTCATTAGTTCACTCATATGAAGGTGTTGGTTGTCAACCCCTTTATTTTGTTGGGTTAGGGATGCAATAAAGGTCTCCAACATTAGTTTGAAATTTGACTTCCTAGCTGCTTGAGGAGCAGCGGGGGATTCTTTTTGATAACCTGGAGGAACAACTGGTGCTGGATTCGGAGCAAACAAAGCGTTGTTGCTCTTGTAGGAAAAATTAGGATGGTTTCTCCAGCCAGGGTTATAAGTGTTTGAGTATGGGTTTCCTTAGGCTTGTTTACTTGGCGGTTGGAATTCCAGCCAATAAATGACATTCGTGGGTGTTGTGCCCAGAGGTCCCACATAGCTCATAGCTAGGTGTCAAGCAGCTACGGTAGCTGCTGAAGTTACGGTCAAACTCTCAATCTTTTGAGTAAGTGCATCTACTTTAGCATTGACGTGGTCTATGCCATTAACTTTGTACATTCCACACTTCAGTGGTGGTTTCTCTGTAGAAGTTCACTCTCCTCCCCATTGGAAGTGGTTTTGTGCCATATTTTCAATGAGTTGATAGACGTCTTCATAAGGTTTGTCCATTAGAGCACCGCTAACTACAGCTTCTATGTTTAATTTTGTGTTGTACAACAAACCATTGTAGAAGGTATGTATAATCAGTAATGGTTCAAGTCCATGATATGGGAAAAGCCTCAACATATCCTTGTATCTCTCCTAAGCTTCAAAAAGAGATTCATTGTCTTTCTGCCTAAATCCATTGATTTGGGCTTTTAGCATAACAGTCTTGCTAGGTGGAAAGTATCTTACTAAGATGACTTTATTTAACTCATCCCACTGATGTGTGCTATCCGCAAGTATACAGAGTACGTCAGAGTAATATAAAAGATTATCGATCCCACAGAGACCAATGTCAATCTATTGATTACTATCGTTACGGTGTTTATCTAAAGCTAATGAAAACAGGGAGTATTTCACGTAGAGAAAATAAAAATTAAGAAATAAATTTAAATTCAGAATAAAGGCATATTGGAATGTAATTCTCATTGATCAAACAATACTCCTATTTTCTAAGTAGTAATACTTATGGGGCAATATTTTCTTCCTTGAAAAAGAGTTAATTAAAAAGGATTCGTCGCATTAGCGTAATCGGAACTGAACCTAGCCTTTAATTTATATCAGTCGCTCACGCTGCACCGGTCGCATCTTGCGTTAAAGTGAAGAAGTCCTTTTTTACATAACTACCTCTAAGACTCAGTTAAAAATTGTCTTTGATTGGAAACTTTCAATATCAAAGGGTTTCCGGTGTATGCTCGGCCAACCGGATCCTAAATCTATAAACCCATCCGAAAGTTGTTTTAAAATCACAATATAATAATATCAAACTTTCCTAATTAATTAATAAATCACTTTTGCTATTTTTACCAATTAAAAACTAACCAACTCTTATCTAAAGTATCAGACGACTCTCGATTTTACCCAACGTAGTCATGGTTATTACGTAAACAGAAACACAATCCCATTTACGTAATGGTCGATCAATTTAAGTTCGGAAAAGTTATATTAAAATCCAAAAAAGCCCCTAAAGTATTTCTACAAATACAACAGATTTAGCTAGACATGATGGTGCTAAACATAATAAATAATTTGCTTGTAGAATAAATCATTTAGGGGAATAAAAAACGTGTATGATCGGTTTTCGAATGAACGAAAGTGTCACCCTTAGGTTCAGTTCATAAAACAAATCTTATAAATAAAGGCAATATGTAAATCGTGCGTGAAAATAAACGTGTGATTGGTTTTCAGAAGAACAAAAGTGTCACGCTTTAGTTCACTGTTAGAAAACGAATCTCTGAAATTAAAGCCAATAAATAAATCGTGTAGAAAAATAAAGGCGTGATTAATTCCCAAAAGTAAGAACAAAAGTGTCATGCTTAAGTTTACTCTTAGCGAACAGATCTTTAAAATAAAAAGCAATAAATAAATCGTGCAAAAAATAAATGCGTGATCGGGTTCCAAGGGTGAGAACCAAAGTGTCACTCTTAAGTTCTCTTAGAAACAGATCTCTGAAATAAAAAGTGATAAATAAATCGTACGAAAATTAAACAAATTAAAGCAAGGCGGAAACTAAATAATGAAAGTACGAGTAAAATAAAACCTGCTCCAAATCGAAGACTTGAATCTAGTACAATGCTGGAAAGTAAATCTGACTTGAAAGTAAATATGACGACAAGATTAAAGTTCCTACGCTATGATGCTCCAACCTCAGTTACAACAATGGTGCGATAAACCTTTGATGTGATGATTTATCGCTTTAACTCTGAATATATGTCCATGCTGAGAACTAAGACTGGATGCCTAAAACTAAAGATCTAGGTCCTATTTATAGTGTAACAATGCCTTGGAAGTTATGTAGCTTCTTCAGAAATCGTGTGGAGGAAAAATCTCCAGTTATGGCATCATACTCTAACTGTCCTTGATTCGACCACCCAATACACAGATGGCGCTCACCATCTAGAGATGGCGTCTGCCATGTGTACAAATGATGGTGGACATGGTCAAGAGATGGTTAGAACGTGGGTGAAACCCTACACGTCATGGCTACCCCCATGGCCAACGCCATGTGGAACGCCGTAAGTGTAATTTTCTCCCTAAAACTCTGTTTTCTGCTTCTTTCACTCCATTTCTTTATGGGGGATCTTATTAGGCAATGTACCTGAAAACAAGACAAAACATAAGCATAATACAAGAAAATAACAATTAAACGACAATAAACATGTGCAATTCGAGTCAAATTCGCAGTGTGCTTTAGTGTTATCAAAATCTCCCGCACTTAAACCTTTGCTTGTCCTCAAGCAAAATCTCATGAGCACAAAATAAAAATAACAACACATAAGTATTCAATTCAGGCTAAATACTTTTAGTTCGATCAAAGTTGCATCGATAGGTACTAACTAGTGAACCAAGGATATCGTAGTGACACTTTCCGCGGGTTGCGGTCATAAGTTTCCTTCCTATACAAACCAATCCGCTTCATGTTATTATACTAGGCCTAACTCACTCATCCCTCTTGTATCCCTTTTCATTCAGGTGCAATCACATTAAGCCCGTTATCTTGTACTCGCATGGTGTTGTACCCCAAAATTTGACCAACCTTTTTCTTGTACTTGGCTTATGTTTCATTTCTTTTTAGCATTTGCATTTGCATAGAATTGTTCTTAACAGGGGATCAAGAGAGGTGTTCCATTCAAGAAGAGGAATCTCGTTGATCTCAAGCTCAGGCAAGAGTGTTTACCATCATCATGAAGTTGTCAAAGCTCCTTGAAAGAGAGAATTGATGTGTGAGGGTTGTCTCCTATCTTGGGGGCCAACAGAGGATCATCAGGGGTTCATAAGATCATTGTTATGGATAGAATATGTTTGAGAAGCTCATTGAGTGTTTTTAAAGTCATTATGGAACTTGTCTAGGCTTTCATTTCATCTGTAAGAGGTCACAGTCAAAAGATGTGAATATAGGGTTTCATCTTATCAACTCAAGGTCAACTGTGGACTTGAGTGGGTTCAAGACTTGGTTTTAAGTTATTGAGGCCATGGGAAGTTATCTTGAGACATCTAAGATGTCATGGTAAGTTCAAATCAAGAAGAATCAAGAGTTCAAAGGGTTACTAAATTAGGGTTTCAGAGGATCTCAGTGTAAAATCCCCTTCTTTAGTGTCTAACTTCAAGGACAATTTACCATATGATACAAGTTCAATCTCATTTTCATGTAAACATGAGACTTGTAGATCGTGTTCTTAGATTTCTTTTGAGTACAATAACTCATCCATTGGGTTTTTACATCTCAAGTTATGATGCCAACAAGTTAGAGGTCTCAGATGAACTTATTTTTGGTCAACTGAAAGTCAACTCACTTCCAAGGCACTTTTGACCTAGAAGCAAGTTTCCCCTCAACTTCAAGTGAACATGAAAGTTGTTCCTCATGATCTTAGCTTTCCAAAAAATCCTAGAAGGCGCATTTTGTTGGTGAACAATTCAATGCAACACAGACCTGTAAGCAATTTTTTCTTTAACACATGGTGAACAAACCTGTTGGTGATCCTGATCCAATATTGTGTCCAATTCAATGTTTTATTCTTTAACACATACACATAAGCAATTTTTTTTGAAGTTTCGCTACCTTTGGGCTAAGTAACTGGGTGAGGGTTACCCAACTTAGAAGGCGCATTCTTTTTCCAAAATGCTTTCTTTTTGTATATTTTTTTCTTTTTTTTTCTCACTGGATCGTTCACCTATTTTCAGTTTGCCCACTTAGCGGTACCTAAGATGGTGCTGACTGCTAAATTAAACTACTTAAGGATTATTTCAAGGGTGAGATTTTAAGGCTGCCGCATAATAAGTATTCAAATCGATTCATATAATTAAGAAGCTTATGGTGTCAAGACGATATTGATTTTTCAAAAGTTTTCCCAAGTCACTGCAAACTATTTTAAACTTGTCTAACATCCCAAATTTTCAAAATAAAAGTTGCTTTCTTATTCAAAAAATTTTGTATGGCTCAAGAAATGGGTGAAAATAGACAAACAACACATACGACTCATCAAGCACATGTATTTATTAAAAACAAACTAAAAACAAGCTAAAAACTAAAAGGAAATGAGAAATGAAAAACATAAAGAGAAATAAAAAATAGTAAATATCTCCTCCCACACTTAAACTAAATATTATCCTTAGTGTTTCGACAAAAGGTGAAGAAAAGATAGGTGGAACCTGTATATGACTACTGCTGGCCACTGGTACCCTCTCCTCCCTGCTCTGGATGTCGAGGACGACGGCTTCTACTTTGGTGTCGTGCACTCTGTGAAAGCTCAAGTCACTCAATCCTTGTTGCTAGTGCTTCGTTAGCCTGTCGGAGCTCACGAAGGTTTCCTAGTATAGAACCTTAAGTTCCTTCTACTAGCCTGTAATGGTTGTCGAAGCTAGCTTGCTGGCGTTGTTGGAGGGATGTGGCGACCAGCTGGGACTCCATCATAGTATGCATGGATCTCTCATGCTGACGTTGTGACTTATGCATGAAGTTCATCATGTCCTGTTACTGCTCATACATGGCATATAACAGGCCATTGCGTTCCTCTTCGCGATCTTGCTGTTGCCTCCACATCTTCTTTGTGATATAGAATCTAGAAGGTGCACCTGCATAAGGGTTAATAAAAGGTGGAGTGTGTGCAGGTGATGCCTGAGGGGGAATATCATGAACGGGGGATTGGTTCATCCGCACATATTTGCCTTTGGTCTCGTTGCCTTTGTCCTCCGGGATGTTTGGTGGCAACAGATCGAGAATAGGGTCAGCCTGTAAATCATACATCCAGTTCCTTTTGTGTTGCACATCGGTACGACGGGAACAAGGTAAGACTACTCTCGATATAGCCACATTTTGAACCATGGGGGTGTATCATCCCTCCTTCCTCACCTTACACAATCACATATCTCTCAAAAAATTTAAGTTTATGGTGCGAGATGGGAGTGGTTCTAAAGTGACTATCTCGGTCTCGAGTTGGAGGGCACATGCAATGGAGGTAATCAATCCTCCAAAAGACACGGTTCCTCTCTTTTTCACAGCAACGCATATATGCGCCAACATAAAAGGCACACGACTCAATCTCCTGCGATAAAGGGCAGCCTGCAGAAAAATGAATTCTTTGGAATTTAACTTATTAGAGCTTTCTCTGGCAAAGGTTGTATCATCCAGCAAATAACGGCAGACACGTATGGTCAGGTTATGAATGTCGGATGCCAAGTTTCCCTCGAGGAACTAATGGTATGACCTGTCAGGTCTCTCCACAGTTGGAAAGTCTCAATTTGCCACTCAGTGTCTAAACCCGCCTCACAAATGGCACCCTCCCCAAATGGGAATCCTAACAGCCCTGCTAGTGTATCTGTGGTAAATTCATATTCGACATTAAACATTCTAAATTAACCGTGCCGACGATGCTGGCAGTGTTAGCTCTAACAGTATAACTCAATGAAATCAAAAATTCATGAGTCAGCCTCTTATAGGTGGGTTCTCTATGAACAAAAATTTCATGCAAATGTAAATTATTCAACAGATAAACTACGCTAAAATGAATGCCCAGACTGTACAGACAGTTTTCATCAATGTACCTTGTCGCAAAAATATCGCGTGTTTGCAAGTCTTCAAAATTTTGTCTTTGCATATCTCTGTCTCTTCCTTCACGAAAAACTATTTGTCCCGACTCCATGGTTGTTTTTGTTGGTGGTTGTATTGAAGAAAATGAGGGTTTTAGTGGATTTTGAGATTTGGGGATTTTTGTGGAAAATGGATGAAAGGTTGGATTTTTATAGATAGGAAGTGAGTGGGATGGTTGGAAATGGTGGTTGAATGAGGGGTTAATGAGTTTGAGTGGGTCTTTAATGGGGTCAATAGTGGAGAAAATGAGAGTTTTTGGAGGTTGAAGATGAAGTGGATAGAGAAAATGGGGATTTTCTCAATTATGTCCCGTAAAAGGCCCAGACTCTTGGCGTCTGCCTAAGAGGGATGGCGCCCACCATCTGTGTCTTTTGGGCCCAATACGGGATTTAGACCTTTGGTTGGGTTTTAATATTCGTTTGGGGGTGTGTGTAGCGTCTTCTACAATATTTGTACATGCAAAAAACATAGGTAATATTTTTACAGGGTATAAATGAAAAAATGCGCGTTAGACATAAATAATAATAATAATAATAATAATAATAATAATAATAATAATAATAATAATAATAATAATAATAATAATAATAATAATAATAATAATAATAATAATAATAATAATAATAATAATAATAATAATAAAGATCATGTAAAAATGAAATATTTAAAAATTTTCTGATAAATTAAAATTTGAAAATTAACCGATAAGTTTGTATATGCGAAAATAAAATAAAATATGTCTGGGGTGAATTAAAATAGCCATAATAGTGCGGTAAAAATGTTAGCAGTGCGGTAAAAATATAATAGTAACGCAGTAAAAATCTCATCCACAGTCGGTGTGAGCAATGTCCTCAGTGCTCTAGTAACTCCTTTAAAGTGATTGGCGATGGACACCCTGATTCATATGTGGGCAGGATGTTTGCGCCTCTGCAAACTGGCGTTTGAGACTATAGATTTCCTGATACAGGGAATCATATTAAATGGCATGAGTCGCGTTGGAGACCTTCATCTGTAAGGTTAACTCAGTAAGCTCTTCGCGAAGAGAAAAGATCTCCTTACGCATAATGTCGAACTCAGCATATAGGTCTCGTTGCTGCAGATGAGCATTAGAGGAATACAATGTGGTCCTTTCCGAGAGGGGTGTAGGATGGTATTTTGGAACAGGTGGTGTCTTAGGTCTGGCAGGTGTCTCATCTTGGCCTTCTAGGGCATACGACCAATTTTCTTTATTGTGTACATTGGTTTGTGTCGGGTTTGGTAATCCAAAGTAGTGAATGGTCTCATCGTCTATCAGGAGTTTGAAATCGGCAGGACCAAAGAAAAATCTTCTCACTAAACCATGATCTGAATAATGGTTCACATCAATAAGGGTGTAGCCATAATATGGGGTTAGATGAGATGCTTTCGGGGCGAGACCTAAGGCATAAGCTATGTGTGTCACTGTACCACCTACATGGATGAGTCCTTTTGAAAATCTGGCGGTTAGGTTAAGGTTATCCATCAGAAAATTTCCACTGGCTATAGGACGTGACTGGGAGGTGCAAAAGAGCATAAAGATCTATTTTGTGCTTACATGGATATCGGTTTCAATTTTTCAAAAGAAGGTCTGAGCTAAAATCATTTGGGAGTATCTAAAGGCTGGGTTATGGATCTTGTTTGACAGTTGGGTGGAAGGATTAGGGCCTCCTCTACTGGTGATTTGACTCCATAACTTATCCAGTTCATCCTGCATAACATTTACTTCTGATATATCATGGATAGCATCTAGGCCATGTTGATATTCTAACAGGTTAGCAAAATCCTTGTGGTTAAGAATGTATTCCTTCCCAAATAATCTGAAGTTAATATATCCTCTTTTGAATCCTTTACCAACGTAGGGTTCATAAATGAGAGAGATGAGGAATTCTAAGGTTAGGTTCCTGAATGTGACATTGATTGCATCAGAGTACTCTTCCCATTGGAGTTGATGGTTGAGGTATCTCACATTGTCTTCAAGACCTAAGATTTCAAGGCAGTCGGAGTCAGGGTATCTTGTTGGGAGCATGGGTCGCTCAGAAAGGACCACAAATCTTTTCCTCTTCTTATCATCCTTGAACATAACATGCATATCATCCTAGTTCTGCATCCTGAAAAACAATGTTAGTGGAGAGTGGTGGGATCTGGGACCTGGGACCTGAAACATAAGCATCACACAAGTTAGTCCTGTTAAGCAAATAATAACTGTAAATAATTCACCTTTGACAATAAAAATAACAAGAAAATAAAAATGGTCGTGGGTTGCCTCCCACGTAGTGCTCGTTTAACCTCGGTAACTCGAAAATTATGGAATTTAATTAGTAGATATGGTAATGGGTGGTTCGATTAGAGTGTGACCAGAGTAATAGGTATGGATGTCTACTCCATAATAGTGTTTCAACCTTTGTCCGTTTACTATAAAAGGACTTCATGAATGATCTCAGATTTCTACTGCCCCAGACCTCAGGACTTTGGTGACCTCATAAGGGCCAGTCCATCTTGAGCGTAATTTACCAGGGAACAGACGCAATCTAGAATTAAAGAGAAGTACAGGGTCGCCTACATTGAATTATTTCTTAACAATCTTTTTGTCATGCCATGATTTAGTTCTTTCCTTATACATAATGGCATTTTCATAAGCATTGCGACGTAGTTCTTCTAGTTTATAGATGTCGAGAATGTGTTTGTCACCGACTGCTAAATAGTTCATATTAAGGGCCTTGATGGCCCAATAGGATTTATGTTCTAACTCAAAGGGTAAGTGACAAGATTTTCCGTAAACTAACTGGTATGAGGTTGTTCCTATAGGAGTCTTGAAAGCGGTCCTGTAAGCCCACAATGCTTCTTGTAGTCTTAGGGACCAATCTTTTCTAGAAATTGAAACAGTTTTTTCTAAGATTTGTTTAATCTCCCTATTTGACACTTCTACTTGTCCACTGGTTTGTGGATGGTAGGGTGTTGCTACTCTGTGTTTAACTCCATATTTATTTAAAAGGTTATCAAATATTCTTGATATGAAGTGTGATCCGCCATTGCTTATAACGAGGCAAGGTACTCCAAATATAGGAAATATGTAGTTTTTGAATAATTTTATGACTACACGAGTATCGTTGGTAAGTGAAGCCACAACTTCTATCCATTTATACACGTAGTTAACAACTACTAAGATATACTTGTTTCCCATTGACAATGGAAAGGGTCCCATAAAATATTTTCCCCAAACATCAAAGAGTTCTACTTCTTGGATATTTTCTAAGGGCATTTCATCACATCTCAAGACATTCCCAGTCCATTGACACCGGTCACATCTGACAATGTAAGCATAGACGTCGCGCCATAAAGTTGGCCAGAAAAGGCCTGCTTGAAAAATTTTGGCGCAAGGCTTAGATGTGCCTGCATGTCCACCATAAGGTGCAGAGTGACAGTGTTTGATTATGTTTTCCACTTCCTCTTCTGGGACACAACAACGAAATATACCATCTGCAACTCTCTTAAACAGGAGTGGTTCGTCCCAATAAAAGTGTTTCACCTCATGAAAGAACTTCTTCTTCTGTTGGTAGTTAAGATCATGGGGTATGGTATCGGCAACTAGGTAGTTTACAAAATTGGCGTACCAAGGTACGTTTGTAATTGCTAGGGTATTTTCAACGTTTAATTCTAAGTAGAGGTCGGGATCATCGCTATGATTGGTTTTAACTGCTGCTATAAGTCTAACATAAATAAAGTCATCGTTTGTCGGGATGTGGTTTGGTTTTAGGTGTTCTAGCCTCAAAAGGTGGTCTGCAACCACGTTCTCGGTGCCTTTTTTATCCCGGATCTCCAAGTCGAATTCTTGTAGCAAAAGGATCCAGCGAAGTAATCTAGGCTCAGTGTCATTTTTTATTAATAGATATCGGATAGCAGCGTGATCTGTGTAAACAATAATCTTTGCTCCGACTAGATAAGATCGGAACTTGTCAATAGCGAAAGCTATAGTGAGGAGTTATTTTTCGGTTGTGGCATAATTAAGTTGGGCGGCATCTAGTGTTCCACTAGCGTGACAAATTACATGAAGTTTCTTATCTTTCTTTTACCCTAAAACACCACCAACTGCGTAGTCGCTTGCATCGCACATAATTTCGAAAGGTTAATTCCAATCGGGAGGTTGCATAATAGGTGCGGAGATTAGTGCTTGTTTAAGGTGTTTGAAAGCTTCAAGACATTTATCATCGAAATTGAACTCAATGTCTTTCATAAGAAGGTTAGTTAAAGGTTTTGTTATTTTGGAGAAGTCCTTAATGAAGCGTCGGTAGAAACCGACCTGTCCAAGGAAACTTCGAATTTCTCTAATTGTTTTCGGTGGTTGGAGATTTTCTATAACTTCTATTTTGGCTTTTGTTGCTGTGAGAATCGGATGTCAAGCTATTGATTAACTTGAATCTTAATTCATTAAATTCACAACCGGACTTTGATTTATCTAAAGGAAAGGTTAAAGAAAGGAAGACCTTTTGCGCAATGTAACAACAACGCTAAGAGATTCGGGGATCGGGGGTTGGCTATCCCTAGGGTAGGTATTTCACATCCTAGACATCTGTAGTACTCTATAGGAACCTTTTATGTTTGTGTGTATGATAAACTTGCTATGGTTATGCTACGGTTTGAGATTAGGGTTAGGGTAAAGGTTTAGGTAAAAAGCTAAGATTGATGTTTCTAAGTTTGCTTGCAAAGATATCGCATCTTCTGCCTACGTATCCTAACTAGGATAGAATCAGAGCAATCGTAGTTCACCTCACTAGGGATAGATGAACACTTGATTATGACCAAGGTTCAAAGGGGAAAAAACATAACAATGCTTGTATAGAGTTTAACAAAACTCTCTACTCTAAGTTGTACACTCAAGGTTGACTTTAACAAAAGCCAAAAGGGGAATAAGTAATCATGACAATGATCCTTACATAGAGTTGACAAACTCTATCCTAGGGTTCTAGTTGAAGAACACTCCTAATAAAAGGTGGTTTTTTTTATACTTAAACAAAGTCTAAGGGCTAATAGGTTCTAAATTAACTAATCTAGGGTTCAAAATGACTTAACAAAGTCAGAGGGAGGATAATGAGCTATCTATGACCCAAGGGTAAACAGAGAGACTTTCCTTTGGACACAAGGACACAGGCAACCTGATGTGAACTAGAAAGTTCCATCACTAGGGAATAACTTGAAAAAGCTAAATAAATAAAACAAGAACATGTAACAATAATCAAGATCAACATTTTACATCTTAACAAAGATCAAAAAGCAAAGAGGTAACAACCATCAATGCAAGTAAAGAACATGTGTAACAACAACAAGTTCATCTATGACATTCAAACAAGATGAATGAAAACAAGTGACAACATGAAGCAAGCATGTTATAAGGATCAAATGAGATCAAATTTAACAACATAATACCAACTAATCATGTATTGATGAAAACCAAACAAGCAAGAATACAAGAAATGTTACCACAGTTCAAGTATGAATTCATGATTTCATGGGGAGAGGCAAGCAAGTTTCATGGTAACAACTAAGTCAACAATCAAACCCTAGCATGTTAAGGTTCTAGCAAGATACATAAATAAGTGTAATGAATCATGAAAAACATATTCAAGAGGTCACAACATCAAGAATCATGTCAAAGTTCACAGATGAAATTTAACAGGCCATTTTCACATATATGCATTCACAAAAGCAAGTATGAACATGGTAAGGCAATGAACCAAACATATTTGAGCATTTAAAAATTTTAACAAACATATATTAATCATAAAAGATCAATCTCGCAAGAAAAATAAAGTTACAAGTTGAAAAAGTTCAAGAACACCAAGGTAAAAACCCTAAAAAAACACATGTTATTCAAGTGGATCAAAGTCTTTCTAGGATAACAATCCTTGAATTCTTTCTTCACTCAATGAAAACAGACATGGTAAGGGGTAGTTTTCAAAAATAATGGTATCAATAGCACAAAAAATGAGCAAGTTATAATCATTGAAAGTTGGTGCACCAAGAGGGAAAAACTAGGGCAAGGCAAGGTCACAACCTAAAGGTCATTTGCATGAAGGATTGGAACTCAGTCAAAACTTAACCAAATTAGGTGAAACAAAAGTGAAAATTGTGTATTTTTGAACAAGGAATTCAATGGTACCATTTTTTTTCCATACCATGAACCCACAAGAAAACCCGATAGCATCGATGTTTAGGCAAGTTTGGTGACAACCAAAAGCAAGAACATGTGAACAACATTGTGTAATGGTGTGCTTTGTGAAACAAGTGTAAAAGCATCATATATACATCATATATAGAGGTTAGCATAAAATAAATAAAGAAATGCACACATGGTTTGACAGATTGGATGCATCATGCAAAAAGTGACTATGTTGGGCCTAGTTTGTGACCTGAGTTTGATAGTTCAAAAACTACACGTTTTGCTACAAGAAATGGTTCATACATAACACATAACATACATAAAACTTGTTCAAGAAATGTACAACACAAAATCATTGCTAAAAGTCATGGTAGCATGTGAAATGCAAGTGAAAAGTTTACATTCATGAGTTTTAGGCTTACCTCTTGAAGCAAGCTTGAGCAATAAGAAAACCAGAGATCTTGAGAGCTCTTCCAAGGTCTACAAATGCTCCAAAGATGATGAATGCGTGCTCTAAATAACCCTCAAGCTAGTTGGTGGGCAAAATGCCTTGTAAGTGAAGAAAAACCTCAAAAATCCAAAGATTTCCAAAGCCAACTCCCTCAATCCTTGTTACAGAAGTGTGGAACCATCATGTACAGTTTATATATGTCAAATATGAAGTGTTAGAGGTCTCAAAGCTCAAGGGAGTGCAATGTCTTGAAGGGTGCCCTTCAAAATGCAGAAAAGTCAACAAAAGAGGTTTCAACCGTTGACTTTTTGATTGGATGAGTTTCTGGCCAAGATGAGGGTTTGGACAACTCTAGTGCATCATTTATGATATTTTTGAAGCTTTTTTTGAGTTTGAGGATGTTTGGAAATGATTTTGGAAGGGAAAATGCAAAACAGATTTTGAAGGTTTTGGAAATGTGGTGGCAACTTGCAAGAACTTTGCAACTGAGGAAAGGAAAGAGTTTCATCTGGTTTGAAGCATGTAACTGGTGTGTTTTTGATGAGAGAATGAGGTTCAATTTATAGGTAAGTGTCATGAGCAAGAGGTATGGGCAGAATGTTGTAAAATGCCAAGTTTAGCCTTCCATCATGAAAATCTTGGAGTTTTTCAATGCAATCTCCATTTCTGACCTCAAGCCACTCTACTAAGAGCTTCTTGTTAGAACACAGGTTGGTGTTTAATACATCTCATTGCTTTGATGATATCATAAATGAAATTTTGCATAAAGGAAATATATACTCTAATTGTGTTTAAGTAATTTTGTTTCAGATCTTAAATTATATATTCATCTGGAAGCAAAAATTACATCTGCAAGTGAAAAAAAACGTTAAGACTCTGAGTGTCAGAAGCAACATTTCAGAAGACTCTGAGCACTGCTTGAAGAGACTCTGGTCTGCTACAGATGACTCTGAGTGAAGCTAAGAAGAATTTGATTAAAGAGCGTTACAACATTGTTTTAGAAGACTTTGGAGGTACTTCACGCTGCAAGTACAGAGGATCTGATATTCAACTCTGCGCTGATTGTAACATTCACGTTTAAGCACTATTGCTGCAAGACTCTGATCTGAAGAACAAGGAACTACATAAGAGGATCTGATGTTAGTTTATTCAGTTGAAAAGATTCCAGCTCAAAGAAAAGATCAGTTGTTAATCCCAACGTCTGCTCCAACGACACTATTCCTCATTTATGCATGACACAAGAATTCAGACACAAAACACATGTCTGAACATTCTTATTCCTGGAAAGGAAAAGTCAATAGAGGATAAAAAGGCAACAGAGGCAGCAAAACGTACAGCAATGCACAGTCTTTGAGATAAGGACTTGAAGTAGTATTTAAACAAGCTTCAGCATCTTTCCAATGCTGACGCACATTGATAAATCACTTGAAAGAAAACCAACTTACAAGCTCTCATTCAAATATTCTTCGAAGCTTACAGTTTTCATATTTGTTCTTAATCTTGTGTAAACATCATTGTTGTGATATAGCTTGTTAGAAGCAAAACATTAAACACAAATTGTTAGTTTATCTTTGTAAAAGATTTCCTTAAGAAGACCAAGTTGTGGTCAGACTTTCTTGAGAAGACTAAGACAATTTTCTTAGTGGTTTACACTGTAATCAAGTTTGATATAATGGATTAAGTCCTTGTTGAGAAAGCAAAATCACCTGGGTAGGGTGGACTGGATTAGTTTGAGTTCAAACGAACCAGGATAAAAATATCTGTGTTATTTTTTATCTCCCAAAGTGTTTTAAAACCCTTATTCAATCCCCCCCCCCCCTTCTAAGTGTTTTTCTCACCTTCACTTCTCCATTCCATATAGGTTATTTTAATCATATTTAAGAGGGTAGGAGGTGATTGGTTGCAGCCAAGTTGGTGGTTTGATGAGGGCATCCACCATTTTTCTCTTTCTTCACTATTCACTTTTGCAACTTGCATTAAACAATGGTTTTCTTCAGTTCTTGTGCCAATTTCATGGGAGTTGATGTTAAAACTGTTTACTAACAATTTAAAAATCATAAATGAGGCTTATTATTTGATTAGAATTGATTTGGAGATCTTTGGAATCGAAACACTCATGTTGAACTAGCTTTGCAAAAGTGAGTTTTTGCCAACTTGTGGACCTTAGTTCTCTCTAACCATGAAGAGTTATGGAACCCACTTATACTTTTTAGAAACCCCCTGTTGTGGTTAGAATATGATATCAAATTATTAATTAATTTGAATCGCATCTTTAGTTCACAACCGCTCTTTGATTTATCCAAAGGAAAAGGTCAAAAGAGGGAAAACCTAATTTTGCATCGTAAAGACAATGCGAGGAGAGATCTAGGTAAGGGTTGGTTAAGCTTAGGGAAGGTATTAGCACCCTAAACTTCTGTAGTACTCTACAGGAAACTTTTGTTTATTGTTTGCTATTTGATTTAATTATTTGCTTGAAATATATACTAATCTAAAGGATAGAGTGACTTAAAAGATCTAAGGGTTAGTCCTAAGATTACTCGGCAAGATTCGCATCTTGTGCCTACGTATCCTAGATAGGGAATGGAATCAGAATAATCATAGTTCCCCTCGAAAGGGAGGTTAGAAACTTCTTGACTGTGGTCAAGGTTTCAATGGGGAATAAGCGTTCATACGGAAGCGCTTACGTGGAGTCTTGAAACTCCTATTTCTAAGTTGAAATTGTTGATTGAAAATTAGGGTTAAATAAATGTTCCACAGCGGGAAACCCTAAAACAGAGTACGGCAACTCTTTGACCTAATGCTAGGGTAAAGGGCATTTTCGTCCACGGCGAGATGCCTAGGCTATTAGGGTTTTGAAATGGTCAAAGGTTTAGGATTATTGACTCGGCGGTCAAACGATTTAGACCTAATCCTTCGGAGAGAGAAATTAACAGTAAATTAATGCAAACATTCGAATATCATCATATGGCAGAATTGAAATATGAAAATAAAGGAAGCGGTAAAGAAAAGAATGCATCGCGACGATCACTCGCGTAAATTACAAATCCCTAAAGATAAAAATAAGAATAAAAAGCAATAGCGACGATGTCTCGCAAAAATTACAAATCCAAAAACAGAAAGCAAGACCAATAACGGTGACGATATCCTCGCCCAATTACAGCCAAAAAATGAAGCGGCAAGCAACGTGTGAGATGAAACGGAATCCGAAAAGTTAAATTCCTAAACCTTTTTCTGTTACGTTTAAAAGATAAAATGAAAAAAAATTAGTTTTAAAATGTTTTAATTAGTGAAAAGAGAAAGAAACAAAATTTTAAGGATGCTTTGATTTGAAAAGTGTTAATGATTTTAATAAAAAAAATGTTTTAATTTTGTTTTAATTAAGAAAAAATTTCAATTTTAATGTTAAATTAAGAAGAAAAGATGCTTTGGTTTTAATGTTTAATTAAGAAAATAAATCTGGTTTTAATGTTACATTAAAGAAAAAATTTTGCTTTAAGGTTTAATTAAGAAAAAAAAAGGTTAGTTTACATGTTAAATTAAAACATTATAGTTTTACTATTAATGTTTAATCTAAATAAAGGTGATGTTGTTTCTCTAAATCAAATAAAGAATATAATAAGTAAAATAGAATAAAATAATAAATGATATAATAAAAAAGAAATGGAGAGGCCGCAGATAAATGGGCTCATTAGGGTTTTCCGTTTTCTTTGTCTTCCCCTTCTTCCTTATCCGCAGCGGCGGCCATGGATGCATGCTTCTGACAAAATTTCTCTTCTTCTTCCCGTTCGCCGTTTTCTTCTTTCTTTGAACCTGAAACAGAAAACAGAAACAAACCGTGACTACCATTTGCTCACCGTTTACGGTTTGAAGTGAGTTGGCGGTTCTCCGTTTGGCACTAATGGCTTCGAAGGATGTAGATGGTGTTTCCGTTCGCATGCACTTGCTCTATTGTTGATGATGATGATGCGGAAGCTTTGGCTTCTCTGAATCCCTTGCTGAAAACTCGTCCTCTTTCTTCTTACCGAGGTTTTGCACCGTCTTCTTTCTTCTGATGCTTTTGAGGTGATGATGAGAGCTCGAAGAGCTTCTCTGAACCTCCCTCGATTTGCCGCCGCTTTCTCGGTCTCGGATCCTTTTAGGGTTCTTGTCATTGATGACGATGAAACCGTGAGGGTCTCTGAATCCCCTTTTTCGATTTCTGATCCTCCCCTTTTATACGACTTGTGAACTTACTTTATGATGGTTTTGGTACGATTTTCCCGGCGGATTTGTTGGTGAACTGGCTTTTTTCAGGAACCATGGGCGCATTGATTGTTGCGTTTTTGTTTTTGGGCGAGCCTTTTGGGTTTGCTTGCAATTTTCACAGTTTGTTTGTATGCTTTTCAGATTTGCAGTTGCTTGCTTGTTGCTTGTTGTTTGCGGTATTGTTGCTGCACACGTTGACCTGTTTGATTCGTGGCCTTGGAGTTTTCTGGGAGAATTAGCGTTAGCGCCTTGTTTGGCTAAAACTCAATTTTCCGGAAAAAGTGCTTTTTCCAAAAGTGTTTTTCCAGAATCACTTTTTCTAGCAGGAATCACTCTTTTTAACCTCTTTTACTCTCTCTCTTGGATGCCATCGAAAATAAGAACATATTATTACCGGATTTACCGAGGTCGGAAAGGAGTTGGGAGTTGGTTTCGGAGCAATCAGTTACCCTCCCGACGCACCCGATGATGACACTGCTCTGAGGGTGTTGGAAAACAATCTAACCGATAAAATTTGCCTGCTTTGCTTTGCTTATTTCCACAGGTTTGAAGAAATCAGAAGATCGTGAAAAGTCGAAGATATCGGAGAACTTTTAGGAATTAATGATTTTTTTTTGTTTTAGAAAAGAAATGTAATTGAAATGTATTCATGATATTGTAAATTTTTATTTTTTTTTATATAATAATAATTACCCCTTTTAGATTAAATGAAATAATATTGTTATTATTATATTTTTTGATAAAAAATGACATGAAAACCCAATATTGAAAATGAGGTCAAATTAACAATGAGATAAGATTGAATAAAAAATGAAATGAGAATGATTTTAAGAAATTAATTAAAAGAATGAAATAACATTGATTTTAAAAAAAATGTCATTAATAAAAATGAAATATAATTAATTTAACAATAAAATGAATTTAAAATGGAATATGATTTATGAATTTAAAAATGAAATATTGATGAAATTAATTTAAAATATGAAATGAAAATTGAACTTGAAATTACATATTTTATTAATTCCTAATTTCTCCAATTTATCCGACTAATCCCGTTTCCGACATAACTTCCGATTAAATCTCCTGGCAATCCACAGGAGTAGCTTTATCCGGATAAATCCAACTGTCTGATTAAACTCAAATGATCGTATTCTTTGGCTAACTTTAATCCAACAACTTGAGTCGATCTAATTTCGAACATCTCAAATCTTTGTCAATCGAACCGTTCCAACTGCACCTCGGCCCCGATTCACATCAGCAATATCCAACGGCTCAAATTCCCTGACTACAGCTCAAAATTCGTAAACTGATAGCCGGCTGTAAACAAATGATCGTTTTACCCTTCATGAACCAAAGAGTTCACCACATGATTTTTTCCTGCAAAATCAAACCAGCTACACAAACCTGTTAGCGACTGGTTAAATGCAATGCCTAAATGCAATGGAATGCAAAAGGAAACGAAAAATCTCAGGTCAAAATTTGGGGTATTATAGTTGCCCCTATTTAAATAGCTTCACTGGATGATTTGAGCAGCGACGACTCGAGGAATCACGATGGAGGGATTTAAGTACAGATAACCGAAAATTTTGCCCTTAGCCGCAGTGATACTCAATGCTATGGACAAAACAAAACGACTATAATGTTGATAATGCCATGATTTTAATATGATGTGTATGATGGAATGATAAATGCAAGGATGTAGACGACACAGGGGACAGACACGACAGACACACACTAGGGAATACGACGCACTAGTGGAACAACACGACAACTGGGGAATTCTAAAGTGGTGGCCAACTTGCGCAAGCATGACTAATTGTCACTTTAGAAAGAACGGTAAGAATGGGATCCTCAATGGAGATGACGCCGACGAGAAGGCCTCCACTGGGGAATATCTAAGAGATTCATGGATGACCGACTAACACTCTAGGGTGACAAGGTAACGCAGGATCCACACGGCGGTAGGATCATGTAAACGGCAAGTGCTAGAATTTTCGAAACATTCCTTTAAACGAAGAGATCGAGCGGGATCTTTAGGAATCGTCAAAAAATATACAAGAAGAAACAAACATCAGAAACATCCAGAAGAACATTGAATGAACTTTGAAACACAACAGAGACACTCGGAAAAACATTGAATAAACTTGGGGACAAAGAAACCAATTTTAGGGACCTTCGGAAGAACATCAAATGAACTCTGAAATACACCAGAGATACTCGGAAAAATGTTGAATAAACTCTGGGACAAAGAAACAAATTGAGAACATCTATAAGAGCATGAAATGACGACAAGGTCTTTGAAGGTACATCCGAAACATTTAGGAAACCTTAAATGTACAGAAAGAGTTTGAAGACGTATCTGGAAGAACATCAGATAAGCAATAAAGGTATTCTGGAAGAACGTCAGAACAAAAACTAAGTCTGGAAAAACCTCAGAAAGAGAAACATATCCGGAAAACCATCGGATAAATTCTAGAAAACCATCAGAATTAACGGATAAATAAATTCGGAAAACCTTCGGATAGATTCTGGAAAACCATCAGAATTATAGGGGTATCTGGAAAGCCGTCAGATAAAGTTCTGGAAGAACATCAGAACAAAGACTCGTTCTAGAAAACCGTCAGATAAAGAAATAAATCCGGAAAAACATCGGATAGATTCTGGAAAACTATCAGATAAGTTTTGGAAGAACATCAGAACAGAGACTCAATCTGGAAAACCATCAGAAAGAGCAATAAATTCGGAAAACCATCGGATAAGATTCTGGAAAACCATCAGAATCGAAAGAAAATATTTGGAAAACCGTCAAATAAAAGATACTCAATTTGGAAAACCATCAGAAAGAGAAATAAAAATAAGGGTACCAGACATCCAATAATGGCTTTGAATGAAAGGTATAAACACAATATATGAGAATAGTATTGGATGTAAAAGGAACAGGCATATCCGAAAAACCACCGGATAAGAAAAACGTCATATCTAGAAGAACATCAGATAGACATGACACAAAATCTATTTGGTAAGTGCCAAGTAAGTTGGACTTCAACCACAAGGTAAGACATGGATAAAACAAGACCTCGGGAGAAATGCAAATGAGGATGAAACGCTCATGATATGAATATGTATGAATTGTGCAAATGATGTATGATCAAATGCAAATGCAAACGCCGACGACAAGGCTCAACTTCTTTGGTGAGATGACAAGACTGGAATACTGATTCCTCAATACGGAGATCAATGTTATTCTGCTTAGGGACCCAAGACGTTATTTCTAAACACATCTCTGCCCCACAATGGTAAATTGTGTCAAGTAGATAGTCCTTGGAGGAAGGAAGGATAGCTGCCTGGGGATTCTTCAAGTAAACTTCCCCAGATTAAACTGTCTGTAGACTGAACTGGTAAATACTTTAGTTTGTCTGATTCTGTAGATGACTGCTTAACTGCGCCCTCGGAGGCTTACCCCAGTCTGAGTCTTCAGAAATCTGAGAAGACCTTGCCTTGAACAAATATTGAACTGATTCCTAGACAGGAAGTAAAAGGAACTTGCCCCTGACAGGATCACTTGACCAAGTTTCTCAATTGTTTGAAAATTCCTTAGAGGGAAGTCAGTTTGCAAACAAAAATATTCATACAACCATGGTAATGCAAAGTTCATGCAACTTTTGAAATCAAAGTCATTTTTGAAAGATGAAAAACTATAAAAGTTTCATATTAGAACGCAGCGGTTCAAAATACTCAAAGTGAAAAGTAAATGTGTAATGCCAAAATAATTGATTTGCAAAAATCTTTTGGAGTTAGCTTACACAACCTTGTTGTAGTATGCATTCAAAATAACCTTGCTTCAATTAGGTCTTTTGAGGGTTGTAACGTGGCCTGGTTCACGGTTTATGAAACAAAGGATAAAGGCTCAAAATTTATTTGTACTCGCCCAATCTACGTGATAATCTTCAGCCCTACGCTCAGTTAACTCGTATTGTGCGTTCAAGTTCCTATAGGTTAGGAATTGCACTCACAATAATGAAGATGGTTCAGAAGTCAACAGACCTTTTTGAAAAGGCAACCACTACTTCCCTATAACATTTGGTCGTTTTGACTTTGAGGATTTTCAAGATGAAGGGTTTAAAACTCCTCTCTGTATTATCCCTAAATTTTTCATGAGCTGTTTCTTGTGAAGATTACAGTCAGCGGGATGCCCCAGTTTTGCCTAAGTTTCCTTCATAGGTCTCGACCTAGCGGGCTTTTTCTTTTGATTTTTTTTGAAGAAGTGTGACTGCCTAGCTTAATGATCACGGCGAACCATCATCAGCTTCTTGGCTTGAAAACATCTTCGACACTTACTTGTTGTGTGCGAAGGAAAATTTGTGAATGCAACCTTTATATGAAAGGTGTATTGCAAGAACACACAACCAAGTTAACTGAGAACTACCCATGCCCCAAGTTAAGATTGCTGGTTTTTTTGTAAAGAAAGAAACTCTAACTTCTAGGCTTGAAGGGGGTGACAAGGGAATAACTTCCTTATTTCTCCCATGTTTGGGAGTTGAAATAATGCCTTACATCATCAACAAAGTTTGATTGAAAGCATACTGACTGCAATTATGGGTATAACGTTTTCATCATCCTCCCTCCAATCTTTGCATATCACAAATTTGGACAAGAAGTAAATATTTGAAAAATAAAGCATGAAGATGCAAATAAATAGACAAAATAAATTGAAATCGAAAGTTGCAATGCTCAGTTCATTAATGTAAAGGTACAAACATAATTTGAAAACAAACAGCTAATAAAATAAGGAAAGTACAAACAACGAGAAACCAAAAAGCCTAATGACTAAATCTGTACTGGCTGAAGCTTCACTTTTGATGCACTGGCAAAGGATTTTTCTGGACATTAGGAGGATTATCCGCAAAATCAAGTATTCCATCTTGCATTAACTCACACACTCTAGCCTTCAATGCAAAACAATGCTCCAAGTCGTGGTCTAGGCACCCTCATGAAAATCCCACTGTAGATCAGCCCTAAATCCAGCAGGAGGAGGATTAGGGGGAGGTGGTAAAGCCCTTGTAGTGATCAGTCCTTGTCGAACTAGGTCAGGATATAGCTCTGTGTAAGTCATGGGAATAGGATCAAATTGATTCCTATTTCGATACTAGTCTTGTCGGATAACTGGACGTTGAGGAGCCTGGGCTGGCTGTGGAGCAACAACAGGTTAAGATCCATGGCGAGGCTTTCTTGATTCACTCATGACAGCATTGGTCTGCTCGTCCTTCCTCTTATGGAAATTCCCATAGGATTTCTTTGCACCATTAGAAGATTCGGCAGCTTTGGACACCTTACCATTTTTCAAACCTTCTTCTAACCTTTGGCCAATAGTCACCAGATCTGTAAAGCTCGAAGAGACACTCCCAATCATCTTTTCCCAATAGAAAGGAGACAAAGTATCCATGAACATTCCTGTCAGTTCCTTCTCTGCTATAGGGGGTTCAACTTGGGAAACTAACTCTCTCAAACGCTGAGCATATTCCTTGGACGACTCTTTTTCCTTCTGAGACATACTTTGAAGCTGACGACGATCGGGAGCCATATCCAAATTGTATTTTTATTGCTTCATAAAAGTGTTGGTGAGATCCTGGAAGCAGTGGACGCTGTTATGCTCCAATTTCATATACCATTTGAGAGAAGCACCACTCAGACTATCCTAAAAGCAATGGATAAACAGCTTCTGATTATTGGTGTAAGCCACCATCTTTCGGAAATACATGACTAGATGGGCTCTTGGACATGAGTGACCTTGATACTTCACAAACTCAGGTGTCTTGAACTTGGCAGGCAGAACAAGACCAGAAACTAAGCACATATTGTCAGCATCAACGTTGAAGAAATCAGTTCCCTCGACAGCTTGGAGTCTCTTGTTTATGATCTGAAACTGTTCACGGGTGACCTCAGGCTCAACAAAATCTTCTTGAACACTGGCTGCATTGTACACATAGGGAGGATTCTCAAAGGGAGCTTGGACAGTCTGATTAACAGTGTGGATCACAGGTCTGGCCTCGGTAAGGACAGGAGCTTGAAAAACCGATCTGACAGTCTGACCAATCGTAGAGGCAAATGCAATAGGTGGAGAGTAGTTAAGAGGTAAACCAAACTCCGGCCAAGTAGAGGGCGGCAGTGAAATAGGAGGTGGATCAGCACCTAAAACTTCCTGTATGACGGTCCTCTGAGGTGGCTCTCCTCTGGCAATCAATACTTGAAGCATCTCGGTAAGTCTGGGCATGCCTGCTTTCAACTCATCAATCTCCGTTCGGACTTCTGCATTATGTTCCTCTTGTTCTGACATCTGGCGTCTGTAGTTAGCTCTAGTCTGATATCTGTGTCGAGGAATCAACTTGACGAAGGGAAAATGCAATGCAAAACATGATGTTAATACGATGCAATGGTTTCAAGAACTTCAAGGTCGATTGCAAATGTTTTCTAAGAAAGCTGGAAAAGGTGTTAGACTTTAAAATGTAAGACTTTTTGAATTTGCCAAGGACTGTTGAATTCCTTGAAACTAGGAATGATATGATGCTTTATGGATGTAATGCACAAATACACACAAACAACAAAAGGTCCTAGATGTCGCTACTGCGAAAATCGGCGCTGGCTGAACAGAAGAGTCGCCACCGTGCGTTATTTATCCCAAAGGAGGGAAAGGAAACGCTCGAAGTAAACCTACCGCAAAGACGGGAAAGGAATGGTCATCGCAACCAAATCCTGGATTCGGGAGTCGGTTACGCAATGGGAAGGTATTAGCACCCCTCACGTCCGTCGTACTCGACGGGATCTACGTTTGTTTTCTGGTACGGATTGTTATTCTATCTATTCTACAGGTCTGAGGTAAAAAGAAAATAAAATGACTCGGCAAAGTATCGCACTTTATGCTTACGTATTCCCGTCTGGAACGAGAAATCAGAGTCAACGTAGTTCGCCTACCTACTGGAAAGGAGGGGAAGGTTGCTCGCTAGGATATCGCATCCTATGCCTATGTAGTTTCATACAGCATGAAAGATCAGAGCAAACGTAGTTCGGGCCACGTACGACACAAGTTTGTCTTGATTTTTTTTTTATCCTTCTGAAAAAGGTTTTCTCCTGATTACGGGTCCAAGCGGACAAAAATGACTCTTTTGATTAGTTTACAGTCTTTTACGCAAGAACTGTCTTTTATTGATGTTTATCCTTTTATTGTATTTTTTGATTGTTTTGAGATAGAAGAGAAAGAACTTTAAACCTAGGGTTAAAATGGGAATCAAAACTATCCTAATGTTGTCATGCATGGATGAGAGCCTAAGGTCTGTCATATTTCTCTCTTGCACAGAGAGAAAAAGAGATCCTAAGGGGATAAACGGAAAAGAAACAGCATATATACAATAAAGCGGTAAAATCCATGAATGCAGCAGTACAAGCGAGGCAAGGGAGTCCCACTCGACCTCGAACCTAGAAAACAATAGGCAAAGTGAAACAGCTTCACCTCAACCTAAGGGGAAATTAACACACAATACAGCAAAGAAAAATAAACCCCAAAACCAGCCCTGACAGCACACCAACTCCTACAGCAGCAGCTCTGAAAAACACCCACCTCTGACAGTTGATAAACAGCAATCACCTAATGAACCCCAAAGTCAAGCTCCAATGATACCCAAGCTACAACAAGCTTCTATCTCCAAGAAATCACCAAGCTCAAGCAAGCACAAAATCTTAACCAATTGACAGCATCAGACAGCAGATAGCTCCAAACAGCAGTAAACCCTAGCTTTAGCAGCCACACAGTTTTGACATGAATAATCTTCATCTTTGTCAATATTTGATCTTCATCTCTTCAATGACTTCTTTCTTCAAGGCAAGCTCTCCAGTAAAGAATTGATTTATCAGAATAATTGAATGTCAAACAGTTCATTGACAACCAAAGGAAGTCTATGAATAGTTGACATTGTAGCAGACTGTTTCCCTCAAAGTTCTACCTCCTAGATAAAACCACTTATCCCTCCAAAGGAGGGAGGTGAATATCATAGAGGTACTTTATGTCACAGAGAGGAATGGAAGCACATGAAGCTATCCATGTTTGCACAAAATAATTCAGTCTATTCTAAGGCTCTGCTTATTCCTATATCCTGTGCCTTCAAAACAGCTCCAAGCTCAAGCAATCTTCATGCACAAAGCTTGATCTATTATCCTCAACCTTCTCCTTTGATGTCTTCATGCTCCACAAGCTCAAACCAAGCCCCATACCCCATAGAAAAGCCCAAAAGCCCAAGCAAACCAATATAAACCCCAAGTGGGAACACCAAACAAACACACCATTTGCAAAATATACTAAAAATAGTAATATAGTATTTAAAATTCTAAGATTAATTCTAAGGGTATTTCTACATCTACCCTACATACCCTATATGTCCCATAACCTAATTCATGCTAAAAACCCCAAAAGAAAATGTTAGAATGTACCTATGTTGAGTTTGAACCCTAAAACTATCACCCTAATGTTTTCTAATCAAAACTAATCAAGATTAATCCACAAAAATGTGGAATAAATCCAGGGGGAACTTAAACTTCTAATCTAACTAGTACAAAAAGAATGGAATCAAAATACGAATTTATGTGACTAAACAAAATTCACCAAATAATATGTACAAACAATATGAAAATAAAAGCAATTAAAATGTAAAAAATCACCATAAATGGAAAAGTTCCTAAAAATATATTTTTATTTTTCCATAATTTTCTTGAAACAATTACTAAAATGAAGGAAAAAATCCCATGTTAAAATGACCATTTTTGAATTTTTTATGAATTATTTAGTAAACTATGCAAATAATGAAAAAAGAAATTCAATTAAAATTGACAAAACAGGGGGGGTGGCAAAAGCAGTTTATCCTATTTGCAGGAAAGCATTGGGCCCAGGAGGGGAGTGCGTTCAGCAGAACGCACTAGGCCCAGGCTTGCTTTAGAAAACAATAACCAAAAAAACACAAACGGGGGGGGGGGGGGGGGGGGGGCGAATAGCGAGTAACTCGCTTGCATTTTCATATTGGGCCTTAAACAGGAGGTACAAATAGTAAACGCCCTAAGCCCACACAAAGCCTCACACCAAGGGAGGGGGGTGTTACAAGAACAATGGGATTGTGGTCAGCAAGCGAGCAAATGGGCCTAAGGCCCAGACTAACCCATTCACAACTTCAGCAAAACTAACCCTAAAAAAACTCCTCTCATTCTCCCTTCCAATGTCACTGTTCACCTTCTCTCCCAACGAGCCCTAAACGGCGCCCTCTGAAACCTCTCAAACCCACAGAGTTCTTCACCCAAACTTCGCTCATCCATCCAACACCCCACACCTCAACCCTTCAGTTCAACTTAATCTTGATCTGAACTCGCCTCACAAAATCATTATTCAAACTCTCACCTAAATCCATTTCAACACCTAACAATCATACAAGCTACGAATGCGTGAAGAGTTAAGAAAGAAGAACAAAAAACCTGGAGAACTTGGTGGAGAAGATGGATGATGAAAAACAACGGGGATGACGAAGCTCCAGATGCGCAAGGATCTACGAATCGAGGAAGATCGGAGGCTTTGACGAACGCCTGAGGATCCTTGTTGAAGATGAGAAGATCTGTGAAGATCTAAACAAAACTGGAGATCTGGAGGAAGTTCTGGGCGAGCGATGGATGTTCTTCGCGGATTTCGAGATGATGTTCTTGATGAGAGTTGAAGATTTCTGGTAAAAGACTCAAGAACACGATGAAGTTCTCTGAGGAAGACGATGAAGATTTTCTGGAATTCGATTGAAGATCTGAAGGTGCATGAGCGAATCTGGAGATGAAGGTCGAAGAACACATTCAAAGTCTTGAATCACATTTGAAGACCACAGTTGAAGATCTTGGAGAACCGGCTGATGAAGATCTTGGAGATGATGCTGATGAATGATGAATCTCTAGATTGCTGATGGTTCCTATGAAGATCTTGATAATGAAAGAGTGGATCAGGAAAACGAATCGAGATCTTGAAGGAGGAGTTCTGGAAATTGATGGAAGTGATTACTGGTGGATGATGATTTCCGGTGGAATTCTGGCGAGATTCAACCGTAGGAACCACCGTGTGATTTCACCGGTGAAGTTCTGAGCTGTTTGCATGGCCGGCGGTACGTTTTCCGGCGAGTTTGACCGGTAGGAGCCAGGTGGCGTGCATGCGTGCAAGGAGAAAGAGAAACGGACGCGTGGGAGTGGAGAGAGAGGATAGGGAGCCACGTAGGGGAGTGAGGTGGCAGGAGATGAGTGTGTGAGTTCAGATGAGGTGGAAGAAGTCTGGGACGTACGCGTGGCATTGCTTTTTTATAGGACACGTGGCCTCTGTGGACCTTGGACCCTCTGACTTGGGCTTGATTTGGATAATTGCTAATTGTGGCCCAATGGATAATCTCAGACTTAATGATGATTAAATGATGATTAAGGACTAAAAAAACTGAAAATTAAACCTAATTAATCTAAAACAAAAATTAAAAATCAAATCCTAATTAAAATCTAATATTAATCCTAATTAACCTATAAAATGAAATTAAAAAATAAACTCCTAATTAATCAGAAAAAATCTAAGAACTATTATTTAATATCTAAAAAAATTATCTTTAAAAACCTTAATTAATTCTGAAAAAAATCAAATAAAATCTAAAAAAAATCTAAACATTTTAATCCTTTTTCTTTTTAAAATCTAATATATTAACATTTTAAAAACAAATAACATCTAATAAAATCTAAAAAACAACTAATCTCTATTTTTTTAAAATCTATTCTACTAATTTGGAAAAAAAACAATAAAACTCTAATAAAATCTTAAAACACTAATATCCATTTTTTTAAAAATCTATTCTATTAAAGAAAAGGATAATATCTATTTATATCTATTAAAATCTATTAAAAGGAAAATAATATCTAAAACTCTTAAAATCTAATAAATCTCAAAAAAAAAAGAAAAGAGAATTTATTTAAACTCTAAAAAAATATTTAAAAAAACTATTAAATCCAGAAAAATCCAATTAAATGCATTAAAAATTCAGAAAAATAAGAGAAAAATCCTAAAAATGCCATGAAGTCGATTAAACCGATTAAAGCACAAATGCACAACTGTAGCGAAACCCGGGCACCGAGATGGCCTGAAAACACAGGAAACGAGCACCAATTCTCAACAGACTTTTATTCCGACCGGCCTGTACTGCCTGAAACGCCAGGGGCTGCAATCCCGATAAAAATCAATTTGACTGAGGAAAATGCCATGTATGCAATATGCGAATGCGAATGCGAATGCAAAATGCGTCGAAACATAAACCAGGGATAGGAACCGGTTGGTCAAATTTTAGGGTGCAACAGCTGCCCCTATTCAAGCGGCTTGGACCTGAAGGGTTGAAGAGCGAACAACCTTCAAACATTCAAAGGTAGAAGACGGTTGAATACAAAATAAACCCGAAAATTTGCCAACCGCAGAAATAAACTGCACCCTGCTTGGGGAACACCATCCAGAGAACTGAATCCAATTATTATGGCAACAAACTGATCGATCACCTGATAAAGAGATTTGACTTTAGCCCCAGTTACCTGTGTGACACCACAGATAACAAATCCGAAGATTAGATCAACATGCACTTGATCACTTCCCATCGTCTATTGATAGACGGAGACACCATCCCGCAGGAAAAAATATCCATACTTACATCGTCTACAAGTAGACAGCAAGACACCATCCTGAAGGAAAACCATATCCATACTCACATTGTCTAAGGATAGCCAGAAAGACACCATCCCGAAGGAAAAACAATATCCATACTCACCTTGTCTAAGAATAGACAGAAAGGCACCATCCCGAAGGAAAACCATATCCATACTCACATTGTCTAAGGATAGCCAGAAAGACACCATCCCGGAGGAAAACCATATCCATACTCACATTGTCTAAGGATAGACAGAAAGGCACCATCCCGAAGGAAAACCATATCTATACTCACATTGTCTAAGGATAGACGGAAAGGCACCATCCCGAAGGAAAACCATATCCATAGTCACATTGTCTAAGGATAGACAGAAAGGCACCATCCTGAAGGAAAACCATATCCATACTCACATTGTCTAAGGATAGACAGAAAGACTCCATCCCGAAGGAAAACCATATCCATACTCACATTGTCTAAGGATAGACAGAAAGGCACCATCCCGAAGGAAAACCATATCCATACTCACATTGTCTAAGGATAGACAGAAAGACTCCATCCCGAAGGAAAACCATATCCATACTCACATTGTCTAAGGATAGACAGAAAGGCACCATCCTGAAGGAAAACCATATCCATACTCACATTGTCTAAGGATAGACAGAAAGACTCCATCCCGAAGGAAAACCATATCCATACTCACATTGTCTAAGGATAGACAGAAAGGCACCATCCCGAAGGAAAACCCGTCAGCGGAAAGAGGTGTGATTGATCCATGAACGGACACTCCTTTTGCAATTTAGACGCTCGGTCAAATTAGCTAACACCTACCCTGCCCCAGGTTGAGATTGAGGGTTTTTCGTTTTCAAAAAGAACTCCTACTACTAGGCTCAAAGGGGTTGTCAAAGGGTTATCTTCCTTATATCTCCGGTGTTTAGGGATTTGAAACAATGCCTGTACATCATCAGCAGGTTTTATTTTAAAGGCATACAATATTGGAAGCTTGCATGTCATTCATTTTCGTCATCCTCCCTGGATTCCGCTTAACCAAGCGTTGGATATATGTAAAAAATCAATTAGTGAACACGAATGGATTTAATCAAAACATGCATATTCATTTCATTATCATCAATTGAATGAAAACAACAAGTTTTACAAACAAGATTGCAATTTAACAAGAAAGAAACTACAAACATAAAGAAATGACAAGATGAAACATAGGAAAACGTCAGCTTCCGAGAACCGGGCTTTCCCATCTGACTTGCTGCTGAACCAGCCATCTTCAAAGTTGCCTATTGAAACCATACTGCTTAAAACGGGTGCCGGGTGAATTGCCTTTCTGACTTCAGTGGGCTCTGTCTAACACGCAGGTTTGACCGATACCGATAAGGCTGCTGACCTTGGAAAGGCGTTGACGTCTGTTGCGAAGACTGGACAGATTGTTGACTTTGATCAGTCGAACCACTTGGAGGTCGAGTCTGAATTATCAGGGACTCCTTTTGTTCAAGCGCTTTCATCCTCAGGCTTGGTCTAGGCAGCAACTGAGGACAAGGGGATTCTGACACCAATGATTGCAGAATATGCTTCTGATCTACGGCAGCTTCGGGAACATCCATCATCTTAGCACTAACTGGGGTACGACCACTAGGTACAATTACGCCTCCCGGCGTGAGTTCAATAACCTTTGCGTCAATCAAGTCCTGAACGTTGTGCTTAAAAGCGTGACAACTTTCCACATCATGTCCGGGTGCCCCGGAATGAAATTCACACTGCTTACTAGTGTCATACCCATAAGGAAGCGTCGTTCCTGTGAGCGGTTCCAATGTTCTTTTTTCAACCAGCTTCAAACTCAATAAAGTCTGAAAGAGCTTAGCATATGTTGAAGGCAGCGCCTCAAATATCCTCCTTGACCTTCGCCGAACCGGATGTATCTTTTGCTGTTGTTGTTGGTGTCGATCAACACGTCTTTTAAGCTCAGGTTCCACAGGCACGAGTTCCACAGGCACAGGTGGAACAAACTCCTTCACTGTGGCTTCAGATAGCTGATCATCCTCTTTCCTAAGCACATTCTTGACTACTTCCATGATCAAGCTCATTTGGGTCTTCAGCTGATTATTTTCCTCTTTGAGTATCTTCTGATCCAGACGCAACTCTTGCATGTCCTTCATCATCTACCCTAGTTGGCTTCAAACTTCAATCAATTAAGCCTGATTCTGTTCCATATCTCTGAGGGAATTCCTGCAACAAACTGGAGATATGAAATAAGACCCACGGTTCTGATGTACCTGTTATTTGAGAATGCAATGCAGAAATCAAACACATATTCACGACAAGACAAATAAACCCCAAGCTATAAGCACAGAGATAGACGCCTCACACCACTATGTAAAGCCAACAAGAGCAGCAAACAAGCACATCCAAGTACAAAATACAATGACCCCAGCCAACAAGCCTGGTGGTGGTCAGCAAACAACAATGCACGAAAGCTAAACAGTCAGCAGAGAAAAACAGATGCGACACCCGGCGCAGAAACCTCTAGCAATTTCCTCCATATTCAACTGAGCTCTCAGTTGGACATTCTTCCAAACATACTCCCGGTAGAGTATTCCCTGCCATTGACTGACGAACCCCCACAACTGGATGAAGGATAATCAATAATCCGAACAAAACCCTGAGGCGTGATGAAGATCTTGTTAGAGTCTAGCAGATTTTGAACTTGGCTTCTAAGCACCTTACAATCATCTGTCGAATGCCCCTGTACCCCAACATGGTACTCACAGCGGGCGCTGGCATCAGAACCTGGAGGATAAGGCGGTATCATTGGACTAGTCTTTTTCGGCACTATTAGTCCACTTTCGACCAACTCTGGCAACAACTAGCTGTACGACACCGGTAGCTGAGTAAACTGCCTCTCAGGTTTCCTTGGTCTTTGTCGGGCGTGACGACGCGGCTGACGATAATATGACTTCTGGTTTGAAGTGTCTGACAACTGAGCCTGAGACGCTAGAGATTCTGAGACAGCATCGCTTCCTTCTTCCCACTCCTCTTGAGAACTGATAACTGATTCATTCTTATCAACTGGGATATAAGGAGCATCTCGAAGCTTTCTATTCTTGAGTTCTCTCTCAACAAGCTCTCCCATCCTCATCAAGCCTTCAAAGCTTGTACAAGTGAACATCATGTCATAATAACGGCCCTTCATAGTACCCAAAAAGAGGCTAACCATTTCTCTCTCCTGAATCGGTGGTTGAACACGAGCAGCCAATTCTCTCCATCTTTGCACATACCCCCTAAAGGATTCATTCTCCGCACGAGATAATTCTTGCAACTGTACGCGAAAAGGAGCCATTTCCAGATTTTAGTCGTACTGCTTCACGAAGGCATTGGCTAAGTCCGACCATGATTTAATGCTATCACTCTCCAAGTGCATGTACCAGTCCAAAGATGCTCCGATCAAACTATCTTGGAAACAGTGAATCATGAGCTTGTCATTGGTGATATGTGAAGTCATTCTTCTGCAGAACATAACCAAATGTAGCTTCGGACAACTATCCCCTTTGTACTTCTCGAAATTGGGCATCTTGAACTTCGAAGGAAATACAAGACCTGGAACCAAACACATGCCCGCAGCATTCAGATCAAGAGTATTCTTATCCACCAGGGCAGCAATCTGATCTTCCAACGTCTGAAGTCTTCTCATATACTCAACAGTCCTTGGGTCCTGAATATTAACCTGTGGAACAACTCTTAGAGATGGAACAATCCTCGGAGAATCTGGCGTAGAGAAAGTGGAATTGTGACACTCTGCGTCATTGAAAGAATATGGACCTCTGACAGGGGTTTGCACTGGCTGAGCAACATTGTTCATCTGAGCTCTTTGACCATTGTTTCCTTCTCCATTTATAACTGTTATGGCTTCCATGACCTGACTCACCTGGTACTTCAACAATTCAAACTCCGCCCGAGTAACAACCAAGTTCTTCTCTTCTGAAGCCATGATCTTTCCAGATGCTAACTCAAGTCCAATACGAATGTCGGGAAATCAACTGGCAAAGCGGACAAAAACGGGTAAGCTCCCTGTTCCGGCTGAGGATGAATATGCAAAATGAAATGCTAATGCAAACAGTCATGCAAAATGAAAAATGCACACACAAGGTACCAAGTGCTGTTGAGAAGCCCAATCCACCATACTGGTCTTAACCAGCCCCATAACACTGCTCAATCCGGGTCTCAGCAAACCAAAACAATACTCCAACCTGGTCTCCAACAGACCCCATAACACCGTCCTCAAATACCACTGAATCTCAATCAAGAAAACTGGTAATCTGGAGGTCAAGTTACCTGCATGCCCTAACCCCTCTCACAGGTAGGTGTCCTATCAACTGAGACAAGGTATGGCATCCTATGCGGTCATTGGCGTCACAGACTTTCAAGACGGATGATACGATACCCAGAAGGTGTGGCATCATCATGTCCTGAAGAGGCCTCACTTAACCAACTTCCAAATGATCGGTCCCCGGAGTCGACAATCCAACTAACCAACAACCCCCTCAACCCAAAGGGTTGAAAAAGAAGTCAACCAGAAGAACCTCTTCCGAGCGTGGATTTCATGAGACACTGGTACATGCAAAGCATGCACGCGCCCACTAATTTCCACTCTAATTCTAGGTGCACTCAAGCCCAGGTCCGGCTTATCTCTCAATCATAGAACCCCCTCATACCCACAGCAATAATCACAAAGTAAAGCTGAAAGTAAAGTACAGAAAACGTAAATCCATACAAAATCCTCGATGGGAAAACAAGCGCTAGGATTGACTCGCGTAGGGAACCGTTGGATTCCCCAGAAGAGTCGCCACCGTGCGTTATTTATCCTAAAGGAGGGAAAGGAAACGCTTGAAGTAAACCTACCGCAAAGACGGGAAAGGAATGGTCATCGCAACCAAATCCTGGATTCGGGAGTCGGTTACGCAAGGGGAAGGTATTAGCACCCCTCACGTCCGTCGTACTCGACGGGATCCACGCTTGTTTTCTGGTACGGATTGTTATTCTATTTATTCTACAGGTCTGAGGTAAAAAGAAAATAAAATGACTCGGCAAAGTATCGCACTTTATGCCTACGTATTCCCCTCTGGAACGAGAAATCAGAGTCAACGTAGTTCGCCTACCTACTGGAAAGGAGGGGAAGGTTGCTCGCAAAGATATCGCATCCTATGCCTATGTAGTTTCATACAGCATGAAAGATCAGAGCAAACGTAGTTCGGGCCACGTACGACACAAGTTTGTCTTGATTGTTTTTCTTTTATCCTTCTGAAAAAGGTTTTCTCCTGATTACGGGTCCAAGCGGACAAAAATGACTCTTTTCATTGGTTTACAGTCTTTTACGCAAGAACTGTCTTTTATTGATGTTTATCCTTTTATTGTATTTTTTGATTGTTTTGAGATAGAAGAGAAAGAACTCTAAACCTAGGGTTAAAATGGGAATCAAAACTATCCTAATGTTGTCATGCATGGATGAGAGCCTAAGGTCTGTCATATTTCTCTCTTACGCAGAGAGAAACAGAGATCCTAAGGGGATAAATAGAAAAGAAACAGCATATATACAATAAAGCGGTAAAATGCATGAATGCAGTAGTACAAGCGAGGCAAGGGAGTCCCACTCGACCTCGAACCTAGAAAACAATAGGCAAAGTGAAACAGCTTCACCTCAACCTAAGGGGAAATTAACAAACAATACAGCAAAGAAAAATAAACCCCAAAACCAGCCCTGACAGCACACCAGCTCCTACAGCAGCAGCTCTGAAAAACACCCACCTCTGACAGTTGATAAACAGCAATCTCCTAATGAACCCCAAAGTCAAGCTCCAATGATACCCAAGATACAACAAGCTTTTATCTCCAAGAAATCACCAAGCTCAAGCAAGCACAGAATCTTAACCAATTGATAGCATCAGACAGTAGATAGCTCTAAACAGCAGTAAACCCTAGCTTTAGCAGCCACACAGTTTTGACATGAATAATCTTCATCTTTGTCAATATTTGATCTTCATCTCTTCAATGACTTCTTTCTTCAAGGCAAGCTCTCCAGCAAAGAATTGATTTATCAGAATAATTGAATGTCAAACAGTTCATTGACAACCAAAGGAAGTCTATGAATAGTTGACATTGTAGTAGACTGTTTCCCTCAAAGTTCTACCTCCTAGATAAAACCACTTATCCCTCTAAAGGAGGGAGGTGAATATCATAGAGGGACTTTATGTCACAGAGAGGAATGGAAGCACATGAAGCTATCCATGTTTGCACAAAACAATTCAGTCTATTCTAAGGCTCTACTTATTCCTATATCCTGTGCCTTCAAAACAGCTCCAAGCTCAAGCAATCTTCATGCACAAAGCTTGATCTATTATCCTCAACCTTCTCCTTTGATGTCTTCATGCTCCACAAGCTCAAACCAAGCCCCATACCCCATAGAAAAGCCCAAAAGCCCAAGCAAACCAATATAAACCCCAAGTGGGAACACCAAACAAACACACCATTTGCAAAATATACTAAAACTTCGCTCATCCATCCAACACCCCACACCTCAACCCTTCAGTTCAACTTAATCTTGATCTGAACTCGCCTCACAAAATCATTATTCAAACTCTCACCTAAATCCATTTCAACACCTAACAATCATACAAGCTATTAATGCGTGAAGAGTTAAGAAAGAAGAACAAAAAACCTGGAGAACTTGGTGGAGAAGATGGATGATGAAAAACGACGGGGATGACGAAGCTCCAGATGCGCAAGGATCTACGAATCGAGGAAGATCGGAGGCTTTGACGAACGCCTGAGGATCCTTGTTGAAGATGAGAAGATTTGCGAAGATCTAAACAAAACTGGAGATCTGGAGGAAGTTCTGGGCGAGCGATGGATGTTCTTCGCGGATTTGGAGATGATGTTCTTGATGAGAGTTGAAGATTTCTGGTAAAAGACTCAAGAACACGATGAAGTTCTCTGAGGAAGACGATGAAGATTTTCTGGAATTCGATTGAAGATCTGAAGGTGCATGAGCGAATCTGGAGATAAAGGTCGAAGAACACATTCAAAGTCTTGAATCACGTTTGAAGACCACAGTTGAAGATCTTGGAGAACCGGTTGATGAAGATCCTAGAGATGATGCTGATGAATGATGAATCTCTGGATTGTTGATGGTTCCTATGAAGATCTTGATGATGAAACAGTGGATCGGGAAAACGAATCGAGATCTTGAAGGAGGAGTTCTGGAAATTTATGGAAGTGATTACTGGTGGATGATGATTTCCGGTGGAATTCTGGCGAGATTCAACCGTAGGAACCACCGTGTGATTTCACCGGTGAAGTTCTGAGCTGTTTGCATGGCCGGCGGTACATTTTCCGGCGAGTTTGACCGGTAGGAGCCAGGTGGCGTGCATGCGTGCAAGGAGAAAGAGAAACGGACGCGTGGGAGTGAAGAGAGAGGATAGGGAGCCACGTAGGGGAGTGAGGTGGCAGGAGATGAGTGTGTGAGTTCAGATGAGGTGGAAGAAGTCAGGGACGTACGCGTGGCATTGCTTTTTTATAGGACACGTGGCCTCTGTGGACCTTGGACCCTCTGACTTGGGCTTGATTTGGATAATTACTAATTGTGACCCAATGGATAATCTCAGACTTAATGATGATTAAATGATGATTAAGGACTAAGAAAACTGAAAATCAAACCTAATTAATCTAAAACGAAAATTAAAAATCAAATCCTAATTAAAATCTAATATTAATCCTAATTAACCTATAAAACGAAATTAAAAAATAAACTCCTAATTAATCAGAAAAAATCTAAAAACTATTATTTAAAATCTAAAAAAATTATCTTTAAAAACCCTAATTAATTCTGAAAAAAATCAAATAAAATCTAAAAAAAATCTAAACATTTTAATCCTTTTTCTTTTTAAAATCTAATCTATTAACATTTTAAAAACAAATAACATCTAATAAAATCTAAAAAACAATTAATCTCTATTTTTTTAAAATCTATTCTATTAATTTTGAAAAAAAACAATAAAACTCTAATAAAATCTAAAAACACTAATATCTGAAGGTGAGATAATACTTAGAAGGGGGGGTTGAATAAGTATGAAAGATTAAGACTTAAAAAATAATCACACAATTATTTTTATCCTGGTTCGTTTAAACAACTACTCCAATCCACCCTTCCTAGAGTGATTTGCCTTTCTCAACAAGGACTTAATCCACTATTAAATCAAACTGATTACAATAGTAACACCTAAGAACAACTGTTCTTAGTCTTCTCAAGAGCTATTGATTCCAACTGAATCCTCTTAAGGAATAACCTTTACAATCAATGTAAATTAAATACAAGAGTATTAATGCTTCTATAAAGCTTTTATCACAACAATGATTTTTCTCTTAAGTTTAAGTACAATAAATTCTAAGAAGAATATGAAAGAATGAGAGCTTAGAATAATATGATTTCTTTTCAGTAAATTGTGTGTAACTGAAGAATGTGGTGAAGTTCTCCTTTTATAGGCAGCTGATCCAAGGATGCTGAGCGTTGAAAAGAGAGTCCCAAAAACGTCTGAGCCTTTTTGTCTTCACATCAAGTGACCTTTCCTTAAAGTAGATAGCATAGAAAAATCCTTTTTGTCTGTGTAAGTGTGTCTAGCACAAATGAGGAAAGAGACGTTGATTAACTCCAACGGATATATATCTTTGAATATTACTTCTTCAGTTTTCAACAAGTTCTTCAGAGTCTGAATGGATCAGAGTCTTCTAATGATATTCAGATCTTTGCTATATCAGAGTCTTCTGCAGCATGTGTGCTTTCAGCGTGTTGATCATCAGAGCATATTTGACACAGAACTTCAGTACTTTGCAGCGTTGGTACTTTCAGAAATTTCTGTAGAATAATGCTTTGAGAGACTCTTCAATCAATATTCTTCTTTGCTTCAGATGCTTCAGCTTCAGATGCTTCTGACTCAGAATGTTCTGGAGCTTCTTGCTTCAGATCCTTCTGGAGACTACGCTCAGGATCTTCTGTAAAGAGCAATCAGATTCTTCTGTAAGATGCATTTGGCGCTTCAGAGTCAGGATAACTTCTTGTATTCAAAACAGATTTGCTTCTAGAGAGTTAATTTCAATTCAATCTGCAGTAAAACTCTCAAACAAATTTTAGAGTATATAATTCTTAAATATAAATTTCCTAACAGTTATCATCAAAACAAAGAGTTATTATTAAGAACCAATCTGTGTTCTAACAATCTCCCCCTTTTTGGTGATGACAAAAAGTATCAGAAATTTTATTTAACTGAACATAAAGAATTATAACTCCCTCTGAGATGATGAATCTCCCCCTGAGTTAAATATGAAAAAGGAATAGGAACTTCCCTTTTGTCTTGAGTAATCTTCAGAGTTAGATCTTGTTTGTTCTTATAACATTCTAGGGTCAGAATGTCTTGCAGATATAAGATTCAGAGTTTGATAAAAGACAAATGATCTGAGAGACTCAGAGATTCTTTTATAGAGTGTTCTTATCAAATGTTCTGAAATAGTCAATTTAAATATTAGATAGAATAGATATGTCTGAAGATTCATTCTAGTGAAGTTATATTAAACAGTTCAGATCTTTATTTTCTCCCCCTTTTTTGTCATAAGCAAAAAGTAAAAACTTTTAAAAAGACAAATAAAAGGAACCATAAATAAGATAATTCAATGGAGAAAACTGATTCATTTAAAATAACAGAGCAAGAGTACATAGGTAAACATCAGAATATATAGCAATAAAATTCAGATGTAAATAACAGATGCAAAAACATTAGAATGAAAAAAAAAATCTAAGAGTGTTTGGACAAAAGCATCTTCAATAGATCTGTAATCTAAGATGAGGATTGCTCTTGCTTGGACATCCACTTAGTCATAGTTTCATTCTTCTCATCTTGTTTTGACATCCATTATGTCATATCCTCAGACTTCTTATCCTGCTTAGCCATCCAGGATTTTATCTCTGACTGACCAGCCTCCAGAGCAGCAATCTTGTCTTCAAAGTCTGGATGTTTTGTCTTTATCTCAGATGAAGAAGGTTGAGGTTCTACAGCCTGAACAAAGTCAATTGCCATTGGTTCTGTAGATCCTGAAGAGGGTTCTACCAGAGTCATAGTCAATGCATTGGCAGTAGGTTCTGTTGGAGGTGGAGGAGCATCTAAACGAAGCATAAGTTCAGTTTTGTTGACAGTCCAGAATAGAGTCCTTTCAGCTTTGAGCTTTGCATCATCAGAACAGACGTTCTTCAGATTTGAAGCTACAGTGTTGAATCTATTGATGAATCCTTTCCAGATGATGTCAGATTCATTAGCATCCATTGTTTCAGAGCATCTCTTCTGAACAGTACCTAAAGACATTTGTATTTCTTACAAAAATGTTTGAAATAAATGATTAATATTAAGTCTGGGTTGTGGTTTAAGCAAGGTTTCCAGAGTCATATGTTTAGGTTTGGGAGTTGGTGGTAAAATTGATTTTTGGATGGAAATCAGAGGAGGGGGATAATATGGAATGAAAGGAATTTCTGGTTTTTGAGGTAAGGATCTGTTTAAAGCATTAAGCAGATGAGGTTTTGGTCTTTTGCGTGGGCAAACATCATCAAAGGGTTCATTAGAGTATGGTATGAAAGCAGATTTTGGTGGTTCAACAGATGCAACTGTGTTATCAGATGCAGGTTGCAGAGCTGAAACAGCAGCTTTACCAGATGTAGCAGATATTGTTGCTAAGGATCCTACATTGTTCATTGATTGAATATAGGAAAGGATCACAGATGGAAGAGCCTGTCTGAGTTTTGGTTTCAGAGGGTTGAGGGGTTCAGAAGGTTCAACTCTATCATAAAAATCTCTCAGTTTGAAACCATAAGATAGATTATGATGAAGAGAAGAAACTTGGGCACAAGATATACCATATGATGTTGGATTGGAATTAGGAATTAACATCTCAGATGATGGTGCAGGTGGAGGCATGGGATCTAGAATGGAAGTTTTAGAAGGTATGGTAGGTTCAGGTTCATGTACAGGGTATTTGTCAGATGGAGAAATTAGAAAATCTGGGTGGATTTCTGATTCTGATGAGTTGGAGGATGTTGTAGGTGTACAAGAGGTAGAAGATACTTGAAACACTGTTTTTAGTGGAGTGACGTCAAGAACTTCTGTCTCAGGGATGTGAGGTTCAGATGTGTTGGTAGGTTCTGAAGGAATGTCAGATTGTTTGGATGGTGGTTCTGATGAAACAGGAGCAGAAGTTACTTTTGTAGGTTCAGAAGTAACAGGTGCAATAGGTTCAGAAGGTGGAATATATGATGGTGGATTGTCAGAGGCTTTTTCTGGTTGAACTTCTTTTGGTTGGTTTTCTGGATGTTCAGAGGTTTGTTGTTGATCAGAGTTTTGTTTTTCAGATGGTTGTTGTTCCGATGGTGGTTGATCTGTTGGTTGTGGATCTGATGGTTGTTGACGTGGAACAAAGTGTTTGATGTGTATTTTGGGTTGAGATGGTTTTGATGCAGAAGCAGTAGTTTGTTTTTGAGGTGAAACAGAACTGGGGGCAGTAACAGAAGTGGTTTGAGTAACAGGTGGTTTTGGAACAGACTTAATATTTGAATCATTAATAACAAGATTTGCAGAAGTTACAGAAGTCTTAGTACCTTTTACTTTAATCCTCTTGGCAGGTACAAAGGCAGCTTCTTCAGAATCTTTTCTCTTCAAGAGCTTCTTGGGCTTCTCAGCAATCTTGACCTTCTTCTGGACAGGTTCAGATTCTTCTACAGGCTGAGTCCTTTTCCTCTGAAGTGGTACTTCTTCTTCTTCTCCTGCATCTGGTAGTGGTTGTTTGACAAGCTGAAACACATTAGCTAGAACAAGTATTCCTTCCTTCTTGCATTCTTCTATATACATAAGCACTATATGTCTGGGTTCTTCAGCAAAGAATAGAGGAAAGTCAGCTACAGGAACCCTCTTATTCAATTCAGACATATTCAGCCTCTTTGGAGCAGTAGTGAGTTCATCAACAATTTTGAGTCTCAGAAGACTTTTAGCGTTCAGAGGTTTTCCCATAATAAACTCTAATTCCTCTGTAACCCCAGCAACGTACAGAGCAGTCACTAAACCATTTTCAGTGAGAAGATATGAGATCAACCTTCCAAAGGGGATCCAAGTCCTGATCTTCTAGCCTTTCTCTTTCACAGATTCTCTAGATGCATTGATATGATTCCACAGATGCATGAACAGAATGTAAGGAAGATCTACCTTGGTGCTCTAACTAAGGCAGTACATGAAATAGATCTGTTCATTGTTGACATAATCTGGAGAATTGGTTGATTTCCTGTGGTGGATGCATCCCATGAAGATCTTGGCCCAGATCTTGTAATTAGGCTTCAGATCTTTGAATCTGTTAGAAGCTTGACCAGCAGTCATAACTTCCTCATAAACCTCTTCCATGTCCACACGCCCAGCTGGCAAGTGGGAAACACCATCTGTTTCTTCATAGCCTATCAATCTTCTTATCAGATCCTCTGTGATAATAATCTCCTTTCCCAGCACAGAAGATAAGATGAACTTAGGATAAACTGATGCATGAATCCAGAATTCTTTCACAAGGAGAGGGTAAACTGGTCCAAACAGCCTATCAAAGTACTTAACCCATCCTTGAGCTCTAATTATGGAACGAAATTCAAACCCATTTTCTGCCAGAGAATCAAACTCAACCATAGATTCACACAGAACTTCTAGTTTATCAACAGGCGTTAGAAGTGTTCTTTTGGGAGGAGAATATGGAGCAATACCCAAGTTTTCTGAAGTCACAACAGCCATAGTAGATTGGAATTGAGCAGTTGTTGAAGAAGAAGACGCCATTGAAGAATGCTTTTTCAAACACTTAGGTTTTGGGTTTTTATGCAGAGAAAATAGGAGATGAAAACGCATGTAAATTCTGAGAGTGAAAAGTGTGAAAGTGAATACAAGACAAGTATTTATACTAAACACTTAGGCACATCAAAAGTCAGAAAAACGCACGTTTGAGCAAGCATTAAATGAAGAGAATAAAAATCATTTCAAAACATTAAATGCTTCTGACAAATTTGGGGGGAAAACCAAGATTCTTACTATTCAAACTTCACCTCAAACGTCTCTTCAGTTATGTACACGCCACCTCTTCAGATTTTGTGTGACACGTGTTTACTTGCATGTTGTTCTGAATTCTCTCAAGAAATGAAACATTAGCCAACGTTCAGATCTTCTAAAGATGGTTAGTTCATAGTTTCACATCAAAAATATTGATCAGAAAAGAATAAATAAACAGAAGAAATACTTCAGAGTATTTAAGCATTTTTGCATCTGTAACAATTTGCTTCTGATAAATATCATTCTGGACAAAAATCCATACCAATATTTTTCAGAATAAAATTGAATCTATCTTCAACAAGGGGTTTTGTAAAAATATCTGCCCATTGATGATCTGTATCAAAAAAGGCTAAATTTATGATTCCCTTCTGAACATAGTCTCTGATGAAATGATGCTTAATTTCTATATGTTTTGCCTTAGAATGTAAAATGGATTCTTGGACAAACATATAGCAGAAGTATTATCACAAAAGATAGAAATGTTACTCTCAAAAATTTGATAATCTTCTAGTTGACTCTTCATCCAGAGCATCTGCGTGCTACATCCAGCAGCAGCAATGTATTCAGCCTCTATGGTTGAAAGTGCAATTGTGGGTTGCTTCTTGCTGTACCAGGAGATTAAATTTCTTCCTAGAAATTGACAACTTCCAGAAGTACTTTTTCTTTCCACTCTGTCTCCAGTGTAGTCAGCATCACAGAATCCAACTAATTTGAAATCATCAGATTTTCTGTAACACAAACCCACATTAGAAGTACCTTTCAGATACCTTAGAATCCTCTTGACAGCTGTCAAGTGTGATTCTCTAGGATCTGATTGGAATCTAGCACACAGACAAACACTGAACAATATGTCAGGTCTAGAAGCAGTAAGATAAAGAAGAGAGCCAATCATACCTATGTAGAGCTTCTGGTCTACTTTCTTACTTACCTCTTCTTTGCCAAGTGAGCTAGTAGGATGCATTGGAGTCTTTGCCAGCTTGCTGTCAGACATGTTGAATTTCTTCAGAAGTTCTTTAACATACTTTGTCTGATGTATGTAGGTGCACTCTGGAGTTTGATTAACTTGGATTCCTAGAAAGAATCTGAGTTCTCCCATCATGCTCATTTCAAATTCTGCCTGCATGCATACATGTAGCAAACTCCTTTCCAAGCATAATATTTGTTGATCCAAAAATAATATCATCTACATAAATTTGGCAAATTAGAAGATCTTTCTTAATTGTTTTACAGAATAAAGTTGTATCCACTTTGCCTCTGATGAAATTCTTCTCCAGAAGAAAATTACTCAATCTCTCATACCAAGCTCTGGGAGCTTGTTTAAATCCATATAGAGATTTCTTTAATTTGAAAACATGATCTGGAAAATTTTCATTTTCAAAACCAGGAGGTTGGTGGACATAAACTTCTTCTTCTATTATACTATTAAGAAAGGCACTTTTAACATCCATCTGATACAGAGTGATGTTATTTTGTGCAGCAAAGGAAATAAGAAGGCGTATAGATTCTAACCTTGCCACTGGAGCATATGTCTCAGTGTAATCAATACCCTCTTGCTGACTGTACCCTTGAGCAACCAGCCTTGCCTTATTCCTCTCAACTTCTCCTTTCTCATTTAGCTTATTTCTGAAGACCCATTTTGTACCAATAATATTGAATCCTTGAGGTCTTTGAACTAGATCCCATACATCATTTCTGCTGAATTGATTTAGCTCTTCTTGTATGGCAATAATCCAATCATTGTCTTGCAGAGCTTCTTCTACAGAAGATGGTTCAATTTCTGACACTAGTCCAAATAGTGATGCTTCAGATGATCTTAGAAAGGATCTTGTTCTGATGGGATCATCCTTCTTTCCAATAATGACATCCTCTGGATGAGAAGCTTTAATTCTGGATGATGATCCTCTGATAGTTGACTCTTCAGAAATGTTTAGATTATTCATCTGAGAAGTTAAGGGAGTAGCATCTGGAGTTGCTTCTGGTTCCTTTACTTGAGTTTTGTCTGCTTCTGGAACTTCAGAGTCAATAAAGACTACTTCCCTATCTGCAGAGTTATCAACCTGCTTTGGCTTTTCAGAGCCAAGCTTATCATCAAATCTGACATGAATGGATTCTTCCAAAATCTGTGTCTCAGTGTTGTATACTCTGTAGCCTTTAGAGCGTTTAGAATATCCAAGCATGAAACACTTCTGTGCTTTGGAATCAAACTTGCTCAGATTTTCCTTAGTGTTTAACATATAGCAAATACATCCAAAAGGATGAAAATAAGAAATGTTGGGCTTTTTGTTCTTCCACAATTCATAAGGAGTCTTCTTCAGAAGAGGTCTAACAGACACTCTGTTCTGAATGTAACAGGCTGTATTGATTGCTTCTGTCCAAAAATGTTTTGCCAGATTTGTCTCATTGATCATGGTTCTGGCCATTTCTTGCAAAGTTCTGTTTTTCCTCTCTACAACCCCATTCTGTTGTGGAGTTCTAGGACAGGAAAAATCATGAGCAATGCCATTTTCAGAAAAATATTTTTCAAAATATTTATTTTCAAATTCACCACCATGATCACTTCTGACTTTTATAATTTTGAAATTCTTTTCATTCTGGACTTGCTTGCAGAAGTCAAAGAACACAGAATGTGACTCATCCTTGTGTTTTAAGAACTTTACCCATGTCCATCTGCTAAAGTCATCAACAATGACTAATCCATACTTCTTGCCTCTGATGGATGCAGTTTTCACTGGTCCAAACAGATCAATATGAAGTAGTTCTAGTGGTTTAGAAGTAGAAACAACATTTTTTGATTTGAAAGATGTTTTTGAAAACTTCCCTTTCTGGCATGCTTCACAAAGAGCATCTGAAGTGAACTTCAGATTAGGGAGTCCTCTGACAAGATTAAGTTTATTAATCTGAGATATACGTCTCATATTAATATGGCCCAATCTTCTGTGCCAGGCCCATTGCTCTTCATTAACAGACAAGAGGCATTTAACATTTTGAACTTTAAGTTCTGAAAGATTTATTTTATAAATGTTGTTTTTCCTCTTACCACTAAATAGGATAGAGCCATCCTTCTGACTAATAGCTTTACAACATTTTTGATTAAAGGTAATATCATAACCATTGTCACTTAATTGACTTATGGACAATAAGTTATGCTTTAACCCTTCAACAAGTAAAACATTAGTAATAGAGGGAAGTTTACCATTTCCAATAGTGCTAGATCCAATGATCTTGCCCTTCTGGTTCCCTCCAAACTTCACGTCACCTCCAGATCTAAGTTCCAGGCTTTGGAACATAGACTTTTCTCCTGTCATCTGTCGTGAGCATCCAGAGTCCAGGTACCATGATTGGTGTCCTGACCTTGCTGCTAAGAACATCTGCAACAGGAATTATTTTGTTTTTAGGTACCCAGATCTTCTTGGGTCCTTTGGGGTTAGTTGGTTTGTAGGTTTGTCTAAACTTCTGTTTTACAACATAATGTTTATTCTGACTTGCCTTGGGTTTAAACACATAAGTATTCTTCTCAGAGCTTGTGTGTTTAATGTCATTCAAGTGACCAAATTTAAATTGAGAATACAGAGGTGTCTTCTTGATAAAAAGTTTGTCAACAGGTTTTGGATTGCTTCCAGATGAAGATTCATATCCAATACCTCTTCTGTTGTTTCCACTAACACCATAGATCATAGAAGCCATCTTGCTTCTGTCTATGCTCTTAGTAAGAAATCTCTGAAAGCTAGAGTCATATTTTTCTAAAATATTTTCACATGACTTAGTCTCAGATTCAGATTCTTGTTGAGTTATTTCAAAGTCATTTTTGATTTTCAGATTTATTTCTTTTTGCTCAACAAGTTCTGTTTTCAGAAGATCAATCTCAGATTCAAGATTGCTTTTCAGCTTCTTGTATTTGAGTTTGATATTGTTATAACTTTTAAGAACTTCTGTTAAAACTTTTATTAGTTCTTCTTTGGTAAGTTTAGCCATTACCTCTTCTGCATCATCATCAGATTCAGATTCTGATTCATATCCTGAGGTACCTTCCTCTTGATCCTCTGTGCTGGCCATCAGTGCAACATTTGCACATTCTTCTTCTGATTCAGAAGATGATTCACATTCATCTGAGTCATCCCATGTTGCCATCAGAACCTTCTTCTTTTTGTTAAACTTCTTCTTGGGTTTTTCTTTCTGAAGTTTGGGGCAATCATTCTTGTAGTGCCCAGGTTCTTTGCACTCATAGCACACAACTTCTTTCTTGGCAGATCTTCTGTGACCAGAAGATTCCTTTCTGTTATAAGATCTTCTGAAGTTGTTGAACTTCTTTCCCTTGTGCTTCCAGAGTTTGTTAATCCTTCTGGACAGCATGGATAACTCATCTTCTTCTTCAGAAGAAGAAGATTCTTCATAGCTTTCTTGAATGACCTGTAAAGCTTTAGCAGTTTTGTTAGATTTTAATGCAACAGATTTACCTTTTTCTTTCTTCTGAGGTTCATCTTCCTCAAGCTCAATCTCATGGCTCCTCAGTGAGCTGATGAGTTCTTCTAGAGAGATCTTGTTCAGATCTTTAGCCATCTTCAAGGCAGTCACCATTGGTCTCCATCTGGTAGGCAGACTTCTGATGATTTTCTTTACATGATCTGATGTAGAATATCCCTTGTCCAGAACTTTCAGCCCAGCAGTGAGTATCTGAAATCTGGAGAACATGGCTTCAACAGATTCAGAGTCTTCCATTTTGAAAGCCTCATACTTCTGGATCAGAGCCAGAGCTTTTGTCTCCTTAACTTGAGAATTTCCCTCATGAGTCATTTTTAGGGATTCAAACATATCAAAAGCAGTCTCCCTGTTTGTAATTTTCTCATACTCTGTATGTGAAATAGCATTCAATAATATAGTACTGGCTTTGTGGTGATTTCTGAAATCTTTCTTCTGAGCATCTGTCATAGATTTTCTGTCAATTTTTTTGCCATTCCCATCTGTGGGATGTACATATCCATCTATGACTAGATCCCATAGATCAGCATCATATCCTAGGAAAAAACTCTCAATTCTGTCTTTCCAGTAGTCAAATTTCTCCCCATAAAACATTGGGGGTTTGGTGCTGATCCTATCCCTCTCTTCATATTTATTGTTAATATTGGACATTGAATTATCAGCCATGGTAACAAATAAATATATATCAAAGTATTTCTCTCTGGATCTTTACTGACACTGTTAAGTGGTAGCACACTCAGAACCGGAGCTCTGATGCCAACTGAAGGTGAGATAATACTTAGAAGGGGGGTTGAATAAGTATGAAAGATTAAGACTTAAAAAATAATCACACAATTATTTTTATCCTGGTTCGTTTAAACAACTACTCCAGTCCACCCTTCCTAGAGTGATTTGCCTTTCTCAACAAGGACTTAATCCACTATTAAATCAAACTGATTACAATAGTAACACCTAAGAACAACTGTTCTTAGTCTTCTCAAGAGCTACTGATTCCAACTGAATCCTCTTAAGGAATAACCTTTACAATCAATGTAAATTAAATACAAGAGTATTAATGCTTCTATAAAGCTTTTATCACAACAGTGATTTTTCTCTTAAGTTTAAGTACAATAAATTCTAAGAAGAATATGAAAGAATGAGAGCTTAGAATAATATGATTTCTTTTCAGCAAATTGTGTGTAACTGAAGAATGTGGTGAAGTTCTCCTTTTATAGGCAGCTGATCCAAGGATGTTGAGCGTTGAAAAGAGAGTCCCAAAAAGGTCTGAGCCTTTTTGTCTTCACATCAAGTGACCTTTCCTTAAAGTAGATAGCACAGAAAAATCATTTTTGTCTGTGTAAGTGTGTCTAGCACAAATGAGGAAAGAGACGTTGATTAACTCCAACGGATATATATCTTTGAATATTACTTCTTCAGTTTTCAGCAAGTTCTTCAGAGTCTGAATGGATCAGAGTCTTCTAATGATATTCAGATCTTTGCTATATCAGAGTCTTCTGCAGCATGTGTGCTTTCAGCGTGTTGATCATCAGAGCATATTTGACACAGAACTTCAGTACTTGGCAGCGTTGGTACTTTCAGAAATTTCTGTAGAATAATGCTTTGAGAAACTCTTCAATCAATATTCTTCTTTGCTTCAGATGCTTCAGCTTCAGATGCTTCTGACTATCTTCAGATGCTTCTGACTCAGAATGTTCTGGAGCTTCTTGCTTCAGATCCTTCTGGAGACTACGCTCAAGATCTTCTGTAAAGAGCAATCAGATTCTTCTGTAAGATGCATCTGGCGCTTCAGAGTCAGGATAACTTCTTGTATTCAAAACAGATTTGCTTCTAGAGAGTTAATTTCAATTCAATCTGCAGTAAAACTCTCAAACAAATTTTAGAGTATATAATTCTTAAATATAAATTTCCTAACAGTTATCATCAAAACAAAGAGTTATTATTAAGAACCAATCTGTGTTCTAACAATATCCATTTTTTAAAAAATCTATTCTATTAAAGAAAAGGATAATATTTATTTATATCTATTAAAATCTATTAAAAGGAAAATAATATCTAAAACTCTTAAAATCTAATAAATCTCAAAAAAAAGAAAAGAAAATTTATTTAAACTCTAAAAAAATATTTTAAAAAAACTATTAAATCCAGAAAAATCCAATTAAATGCATTAAAAATCCAGAAAAATAAGAGAAAAATCCTAAAAATGCCATGAAGCCGATTAAACCGATTAAAGCACAAATGCACAACCGTAGCGAAACCCGGGCACCGAGATGGCCTGAAAACACAGGAAACGAGCACCAATTCTCAACAGACTTTTATTCCGACCGGCCTGTACTGCCTGAAACGCCAGGGGCTGCAATCCCGATAAAAATCAATCTGACTGAGGAAAATGCCATGTATGCAATATGCGAATGCGAATGCAAAATGCGTCGAAACATAAACCAGGGATAGGAACCGGTTGGTCAAATTTTAGGGTGCAACAGCTGCCCCTATTCAAGCGGCTTGGACCTGAAGGGTTGAAGAGCGAACAGCCTTCAAACATTCAAAGGTAGAAGACGGTTGAATACAAAATAAACCCGAAAATTTTCCAACTGCAGAAATAAACTGCACCCTGCTTGGGGAACACCATCCAGAGAACTGAATCCAATTATTATGGCAACAAACTGATCGATCACCTGATAAAGATATTTGACTTTAGCCCCAGTTACCTGTGTGACACCACAGATAACAAATCCGAAGATTAGATCAACATGCACTTGATCACTTCCCATCGTCTATTGATAGACGGAGACACCATCCCGCAGGAAAAAATATCCATACTTACATCGTCTACAGATAGACAGCAAGACACCATCCTGAAGGAAAACCATATCCATACTCACATTGTCTAAGGATAGACAGAAAGACACCATCCCGAAGGAAAAACAATATCCATACTCACCTTGTATAAGAATAGACAGAAAGGCACCATCCCGAAGGAAAACCATATCAATACTCACATTGTCTAAGGATAGCCAGAAAGACACCATCCCGGAGGAAAACCATATCCATACTCACATTGTCTAAGGATAGACAGAAAGGCACCATCCCGAAGGAAAACCATATTCATACTCACATTGTCTAAGGATAGACAGAAAGGCACCATCCCGAAGGAAAACCATATCCATACTCACATTGTCTAAGGATAGACAGAAAGGCACCATCCCGAAGGAAAACCATATCCATACTCACATTGTCTAAGGATAGACAGAAAGACTCCATCCTGAAGGAAAACCATATCCATACTCACATTGTCTAAGGATAGACAGAAAGGCACCACCCCGAAGGAAAACCATATCCATACTCACATTGTCTAAGGATAGACAGAAAGACTCCATCCCGAAGGAAAACCATATCCATACTCACATTGTCTAAGGATAGACAAAAAGGCACCATCCCGAAGGAAAACCATATCCATACTCACATTGTCTAAGGATAGACAGAAAGGCACCACCCCGAAGGAAAACCATATCCATACTCACATTGTCTAAGGATAGACAGAAAGACTCCATCCCAAAGGAAAACCATATCCATACTCACATTGTCTAAGGATAGACAAAAAGGCACCATCCCGAAGGAAAACCATATCCATACTCACATTGTCTAAGGATAGACAGAAAGACTCCATCCCGAAGGAAAACCATATCCATACTCACATTATCTAAGGATAGACAGAAAGGCACCATCCCGAAGGAAAACCCGTCAGTGGAAAGAGAACCATATTCATCACCACCCATCAAATTTCAGAATCCTCTCGTCTACAGGAATTGATGGAAAGAACAATATCTTCAAAGGGGCCACATCATCCATAGGGATTGACAGGAAGGAAAACCACCTCCAAAGAGCCATGTCGTTGATAAGGATCAACCACTAGGAAAACCAAACATTCTTCGAAGAGCCTCGACGTCAATAAGGATCGACGGTCAGAAAAACCTTCTTAAAATGCCATATCGTCCAATAAACAGAAAGAACGCCAATATCTGAAAGATCGCCTTGAAACCTCTCAACGTCTAAGGATAGACGGAGAAAACCATATCCAACTCACGACATCTAATGATAGACGGAGAAGGCTCGCTGGGGGAAACCCATCGTCAATGTGAACTGTCGGGCAGAGAAGTCTGTCAATATCAGACGACTGATGAGCAAAGCATAACTGTTACATGATCTGAGAATCAAACACCAAGGAGCTGTCTGAATAAAGCTGCTGGATAAATGCCCCTGAACTGATTATAGAGTACTTCATGTTGCCACTGAAGGCTGATAGAAAAACTGGCTTATGCTTCGTATGCATATGCGTATGTTTGAATTTTTCTATGGCATAATGCTCCATATGGGATGGAAATGCTACGCATTTGAGGATGAAATGCAAGTATGATGCAAATATGATGATATATGCAAATGCAAATGCAGGCTCGGGTCGCTTGGAGAAGCTGGATACAGAAAACCGCTTCAGCAAAATAAATGCTAAAGACAAAGCCAACTCCGTTGGGGATAACCAGGCATCACAGAATTATTCCAACAAAATAAATGCTGCAAAAGTGAAGCCAACTTCGCTGAGGAATAATCGAATGCGCCAAGCATGATTTGACTTCTGTCAGGGATAGCTTACCCGTGCCAATGAAAATTGGACTTTTGCTGGGGAAAACAGACAAAGTCTTCCTGCGTACCAATGAAGATTGGATTTTGAAATGATGTGCCACCACAGATTGGGCCTCACAGTGATTGCCAATATGGATTGGGCTTCCTGACCATTGCCAATAAGGATTGGACTTTAGGCTATCCGTGATGGGTCATGTATAATTGACACTGAACAATATCCTGTCTGAATTCATAGGTCTGATTGCAAGGTCAAAGGATAATACAACTTCCTGACATTCGACCCACACTTGGAGATTAGCTGAATCTGCTCGAATAGCTCTGAGTAGCTCTGAGTAACTCTGATGACACAGAGAAGAACAATTCCTTCGCTTCTGATATGCCCCAGCTTGTGGGACCTCTGTGGGGATAGTCCTCAAAAGGAAATCTGAAAATTTGTACCCTGATGGTCTGACATGAAATGCCCCAGCATTCTGAACCTCGGCAAAAACTTCAAATCAAATGCCTCTTGAAAGAACAACTTCTGCGCTCTTAGGATGGCCTGTCCCTGTCTGCAATGACTTTGCCCCTGATTGGCTGATTCGATATAGTGACTCTAGCTACGAGAGATTTACCGAATCTCGACCTGATTGCCCTGGAATAACAACTTCGGATGGCTGACCTCACTGGGGATCACTTGATAATAGCCTGCCCCGGCTCTCGGAACATTCGGGCATCCTGCATTCTATCCTGATCAGACTTTCCACTGTAGGAAACTTTCCTGTTGTCAAGCGCTTACTCGTAAGTAAAACCAGTTGTTCTGCATAATAGATATATTAATGCAATGCATATGACAGTTTTAACATCCAATCTGTTCACTGGAAAAATGGCAAAAACCATTTATGACACATAATGCACAAATCATTTATCAAAATATCGACACAGTACCAACATGGTAAGAAGAACCCTTTTAGGAGTCAGCTTCGACGCGATCTTAACCGATGTATGCCTTTGAAACAACCCTGCTTCAATTAGGACTTTTGAAGGTTTTAACGTGGTCAGGTTCACGGTTTTGAAAGAAAGGATAAAGGCTCAAAGTCTAATTTTAACCCACCCATTCTCCCTGATGTTCTCCGATCCTATGCTCAGCTAATTCGACCTTAGCGCTCACCTCTGAGAGGTTGAAAGATAGGAGTGATAGTTCGAGGAACTATGATTTTTTTTTTGGAGTGACAGCCACTCACTCTTCGTCTTTGACACTTGGGGTCACACGACTCGTATTTCCTTTGAGGATTTTTCTTTTCTTTCCTTTTCATCTTTTCTTTCCCTAATTTTTGCCTGGACTGACTCTTTTGAGTTTCTTTTGATTTTCCAGTCCAGCGGGATGCCCTTATTTTTGCCTAAGTCGTTTGTTTTCAAGTTTTGACTTAGCGGGCCTTTAATTCTTTTCGCTTCTCGTTTTTTTTCGAACAAGTCGTGTGACACTGGTTGTCTGACTCTTTGGGGAATAATGTGACTGTTTCACTTTTGAAATTTAACCCTTGTGGTTTTTTAGGCACGACCTATAGAGGTGTGATTAATCCACGAACGGACACTCCTTTTGCAATTTGGACGCTCGGTCAAATTAGCTAACACCTACCCTGCCCCAGGTTGAGATTGAGGGTTTTTTGTTTTCAGAAAGAACTCCTACTACTAGGCTCAAAGGGGTTGTCAAAGGGTTATCTTCCTTATATCTCCGGTGTTTAGGGATTTGCAACAATGCATGTACATCATCAGCAGGTTTTATTTCAAAGGCATACAATATCGGAAGCTTGCATGTCGTTCATTTTCGTCATCCTCCCCGGATTTCGCTTAACCAAGCGTTGGATATCTGTAAAAATCAATTAGTGAACACGAATGGATTTAATAAAAACATGCATATTCATTTCATTATCATCAATTGAATGAAAACAACAAGTTTTACAAACAAGATTGCAATTTAACAAGAAAGAAACTACAAACATAAAGAAATGACAAGATGAAACACAGGAAAACGTCAGCTTCCGAGAACCGGGCTTTCCCATCTGACTTGCTGCTGAACCAGCCATCTTCAAAGTTGCCTATTGAAACCATACTGCTTAAAACGGGTGCCGGGTGAATTGCCTTTCTGACTTCAGTGGGCTCTGTCTAGCACGCAGGTTTGACCGATACCGATAAGGCTGCTGACCCTGGAAAGGCGTTGGCGTCTGTTGCGAAGACTGGACAAATTGTTGACTTTGATCAGTCGAACCACTTGGAGGTCGAGTCTGAATTATCAGGGACTCCTTTTGTTCAAGCGCTTTCATCCTCAGGCTTGGTCTAGGCAGCAACTAAGGACAAGGGGATTCTGACACCAATGATTGCAGAATATGCTTCTGATCTACGGCAGCTTCGGGAACATCCATCATCTTAGCACCAACTGGGGTACGACCACTAGGTACAATTACGCCGCCCGGCGTGAGTTCAATAACCTTTGCGTCAATCAAGTCCTGAACGTTGTGCTTAAAAGCATGACAACTTTCCACATCATGTCCGGGTTCCCCGGAATGAAATTCACACTGCTTACTAGTGTCATACCCATAAGGAAGCGTCGTTCCTGTGAGCGGTTCCAATGTTCTTTTTTCAACCAGCTTCAAACTCAATAAAGTCTGAAAGAGCTTAGCATATGTTGAAGGTGGCGCCTCAAATATCCTCCTTGACCTTTGCCGAACCGGATGCATCTTTTGCTGTTGTTGTTGGTGTCGATCAACACGTCTTTTAAGCTCAGGTTCCACAGGCACGAGTTCCACAGGCACAGGTGGAACAAACTCCTTCATTGTGGCTTCAGATAGCTGATCATCCTCTTTCCTAAGCACATTCTTGACTACTTCCATGATCAAGCTCATTTGGGTCTTCAGCTGATTATTTTCCTCTTTGAGTATCTTCTGATCCAGACGCAACTCTTGCATGTCCTTCATCATCTACCCTAGCTGGCTTCGGACTTCAATCAATTCAGCCTGATTCTGTTCCATATCTCTGAGGGAATTCCTGCAACAAACTGGAGATAGGAAATAAGACCCACGGTTCTGATGTACCTGTTATGTGAGAATGCAATGCAGAAATCAAACACATATTCACGACAAGACAAATAAACCCCAAGCTATAAGCATAGAGATAGACGCCTCACACCACTATGTAAAGCCAACAAGAGCAGCAAACAAGCACATCCAAGTACAAAATACAATGACCCCAGCCAACAAGCCTGGTGGTGGTCAGGAAACAACAATGCACGAAAGCTAAACAGTCAGCAGAGAAAAACATATGCGACACCCGGCGCAGAAACCTCTAGCAATTTCCTCCATATTCAACTGAGCTCTCAGTTGGACATTCTTCCAAACATACACTCTCGGTAGAGTATTCCCTGCCATTGACTAACGAACCCCCACAACTGGATGAAGGATAATCAATAATCCGAACAAAACCCTGAGGCGTGATGAAGATCTTGTTAGAGTCTAGCAGATTCTGAACTTGGCTTCTAAGCACCTTACAATCATCTGTCGAATGCCCCTGTACCCCAACATGGTACTCACAGCGGGCGCTGGCATCAGAACCTGGAGGATAAGGCGGTATCATTGGACTAGTCTTTTTCGGCACTATTAGTCCACTTTCGACCAACTCTGGCAACAACTGGTTGTACGACACCGGTAGCTGAGTAAACTGCCTCTCAGGTTTCCTTGGTCTTTGTCGGGCGTGATGACGCGGCTGACGATAATATGACTACTGGTTTGAAGTGTCTGACAACTGAGCCTGAGACGCTAGAGATTCTGAGACAGCATCGCTTCCTTCTTCCCACTCCTCTTGAGAACTGATAACTGATTCATTCTTATCAACTGGGATATAAGGAGCATCTCGAAGCTTTCCATTCTTGAGTTCTCTCTCAACAAGCTCTTCCATCCTCATCAAGCCTTCAAAGCTTGTACAAGTGAACATCATGTCATAATAACGGCCCTTCAGAGTACCCAAAAAGAGGCTAACCATTTCTCTCTCCTGAATCGGTGGTTGAACAAGAGCAGCCAATTCTCTCCATCTTTGCACATACCCCCTAAAGGATTCATTCTCTGCACGAGATAATTCTTGCAACTGTACGCGAAAAGGAGCCATTTCCAGATTTTAGTCGTACTGCTTCACGAAGGCATTGGCTAAGTCCGACCATGATTTAATGCTATCACTCTCCAAGTGCATGTACCAGTCCAAAGATGCTCCGATCAAACTATCTTGGAAACAGTGAATCATGAGCTTGTCATTGGTGATATGTGAAGTCATTCTTCTGCAGAACATAACCAAATGTAGCTTCAGACAACTATCCCCTTTGTACTTATCGAAATTGGGCATCTTGAACTTCGGAGGAAATACAAGACCTGGCACCAAACACATGCCCGCAGCATTCAGATCAAGAGTATTCTTATCCACCAGGGCAGCAATCTGATCTTCCAACGTCTGAAGTCTTCTCATATACTCAACAGTCCTTGGGTCCTGAATATTAACCTGTGGAACAACTCTTAGAGATGGAACAATCCTCGGAGAATCTGGCATAGAGAAAGTGGAATTGTGACACTCTGCGTCATTGAAAGAATATGGACCTCTGACAGGGGTTTGCACTGGCTGAGCAACATTGTTCATCTGAGCTCTTTGACCATTGTTTCCTTCTCCATTTATAACTGTTATGGCTTCCATGACCTGACTCACCTGGTACTTCAACATTTCAAACTCCGCCCGAGTAACAACCAAGTTCTGCTCTTCTGAAGCCATGATCTTTCCAGATGCTAACTCAAGTCCAATACGAATGTCGGGAAATCAACTGGAGAAGCGGACAAAAACGGGTAAGCTCCCTGTTCCGGCTGAGGATGAATATGCAAAATGAAATGCTAATGCAAACAGTCATGCAAAATGCAAAATGCACACACAAGGGACCAAGTGCTGTTGAGAAGCCCAATCCACCATATTGGTCTTAACCAGCCCCATAACACTGCTCAATCTGGGTCTCAGCAAACCAAAACAATACTCCAACCTGGTCTCCAACAGACCCCATAACACCGTCCTCAAATACCACCGAATCTCAATCAAGAAAACCGGTAATCTGGAGGTCAAGTTACCTGCATGCCCCAACCCCTCTCACAGGTAGGTGTCCTATCAACTGAGACAAGGTATGGCATCCTATGTGGTCGTTGGCGTCACAGACTTTCAAGACGGATGATACGATACCCAGAAGGTGTGGCATCATCATGTCCTGAAGAGGCCTCACTTAACCAACTTCCAAATGATCGGTCCCCGGAGTCGACAATCCAACTAACCAACAACCCCCTCAACCCAAAGGGTTGAAAAAGAAGTCAACCAGAAGAACCTCGTCCGAGCGTGGATTTCATGAGACACTGGTACATGCAAAGCATGCACGCGTCCACTAATTTCCACTCTAATTCTAGGTGCACTCAATCCCAGGTCCGGCTTATCTCTCAATCATAGAACCCCCTCATACCCACAGCAATAATCACAAAGTAAAGCTGAAAGTAAAGTACAGAAAACGTAAATCCATACAAAATCCTCGACAGGAAAACAAGCGCTAGGATTGACTCGCGTAGGAAACCGTTGGATTCCCCAGCAGAGTCGCCAGCTGTCGCTACTGCGAAAATCGGCGCCGACTGAACAGAAGAGTCGCCACTGTGCGTTATTTATCCCAAAGGAGGGAAAGGAAACGCTCGAAGTAAACCTACCGCAAAGACGGGAAAGGAATGGTCATCGCAACCAAATCCTGGATTCGGGAGTCGGTTACGCAAGGGGAAGGTATTAGCACCCCTCACGTCCGTCGTACTCGACGGGATCCACGCTTGTTTTCTGGTACGGATTGTTATTCTATCTATTCTACAGGTCTGAGGTAAAAAGAAAATAAAATGAATCGGCAAAGTATCGCACTTTATGCCTACGTATTCCCCTCTGGAACGAGAAATCAGAGTCAACGTAGTTCGCCTACCTACTGGAAAGGAGGGGAAGGTTGCACGCTAGGATATCGCATCCTATGCCTACGTAGTTTCATACAGTATGAAAGATCAGAGCAAACGTAGTTCGGGCCACGTACGACACAAGTTTGTCTTGATTGTTTTTTTTTTATCCTTCTGAAAAAGGTTTTCTCCTGATTACGGGTCCAAGCGGACAAAAATGACTCTTTTGATTGGTTTACAGTCTTTTACGCAAGAACTGTCTTTTATTGATGTTTATCCTTTTATTGTATTTTTTGATTGTTTTGAGATAGAAGAGAAAGAACTCTAAACCTAGGGTTAAAATGGGAATTAAAACTATCCGAATGTTGTCATGCATGGAAGAGAGCCTAAGGTCTGTCATATTTCTCTCTTGCACAGAGAGAAACAGAGATCCTAAGGGGATAAACGGAAAAGAAACAACATATATACAATAAAGCGGTAAAATGCATGAATGCAGCAGTACAAGCGAGGCAAGGGAGTCCCACTCGACCTCGAACCTAGAAAACAATAGGCAAAGTGAAACAGCTTCACCTCAACCTAAGGGGAAATTAACAAACAATACAGCAAAGAAAAATAAACCCCAAAACCAGCCCTGACAGCACACCCGCTCCTACAACAGCAGCTCTGAAAAACACCCACCTCTGACAGTTGATAAACAGAAATCTCCTAATGAACCCCAAAGTCAAGCTCCAATGATATCCAAGCTACAACAAGCTTCTATCTCCAAGAAATCACCAAGCTCAAGCTAGCACAGAATCTTAACCAATTGACAGCATCAGACATCAGATAGCTCCAAACAACAGTAAACCCTAGCTTTAGCAGCCACACAGTTTGGACATGAATAATCTTCATCTTCGTCAATCTTTGATCTTCATCTCTTCAATGACTTCTTTCTTCAAGGCAAGCTCTCCAGCAAAGAATTGATTTATCAGAATAATTGAATGTCAAACAGTTCATTGACAACCAAAGGAAGTCTATGAATAGTTGACATTGTAGCAGACTGTTTCCCTCAAAGTTCTACCTCCTAGATAAAACCACTTATCCCTCTAAAGGAGGGAGGTGAATATCATAGAGGGACTTTATGTCACAGAGAGGAATGGAAGCACATGAAGCTATCCATGTTTGCACAAAACAATTCAGTCTATTCTAAGGCTCTGCTTATTCCTATATCCTGTGCCTTCAAAACAGCTCCAAGCTCAAGCAATCTTCATGCACAAAGCTTGATCTATTATCCTCAACCTTCTCCTTTGATGTCTTCATGCTCCACAAGCTCAAACCAAGCCCCATACCCCATAGAAAAGCCCAAAAGCCCAAGCAAACCAATATAAACCCCAAGTGGGAACACCAAACAAACACACCATTTGCAAAATATACTAAAAATAGTAATATAGTATTTAAAATTCTGAGATTAATTTTGAGGGGATTTCTACATCTACCCTACATACCCTATATGTCCCATAACCTAATTCATGCTAAAAACACCAAAAGAAAATGTTAGAATGTACCTATGTTGAGTTTGAACCCTAAAACTATCACCCTGATGTTTTCTAATCAAAACTAATCAAGATTAATCCACAAAAATGTGGAACAAATCCAGGGGGAACTTAAACTTCTAATCTAACTAGTACAAAAAGAATGGAATCAAAATACGAATTTATGTGACTAAACAAAATTCACCAAATAATATGTACAAACAATATGAAAATAAAAGCAATTAAAATGTAAAAAATCACCATAAATGGAAAAGTGCCTAAAAATATATTTTTATTTTTCCACAATTTTCTTGAAACAATTACTAAAATGAAGGAAAAAATCCCATGTTAAAATAATCATTTTTGAATTTTTTATGAATTATTTAGTAAACTATGCAAATAATGAAAAAAGAAATTCAATTAAAATTGACAAAACAGGGGGGGTGGCAAAAGCAGTTTATCCTATTTGCAGGAAAGCATTGGGCCCAGGAGGGGGTGCGTTAAGCAGAACGCACTAGGCCCAGGCTTGCTTCAGAAAACAATAACCAAAAAAACACAAATGGGGGGGGGGGGCGAATAACGAGTAACTCGCTTGCATTTTCATATTGGGCCTTAAACAGGAGGTACGAATAGTAAACACGCCCTAAGCCCACACAAAGCCTCACACCAAGGGAGGGGGGTGTTACAAGAACAATGGGATTGTGGTCAGCAAGCGAGCAAATGGGCCTAAGGCCCAGACTAACCCATTCACAACTTCAGCAAAACTAACCCTAAAAAACTCCTCTCATTCTCCCTTCCAATGTCACTGTTCACCTTCTCTCCCAACGAGCCCTAAACGGCGCCCTCTGAAACCTCTCAAACCCACAGAGTTCTTCACCCAAACTTCGCTCATCCATCCAACACCCCACACCTCAACCCTTCAGTTCAACTTAATCTTAATTTGAACTCGCCTCACAAAATCATTATTCAAACTCTCACCTAAATCCATTTCAACACCTAACAATCATACAAGCTACGAATGCGTGAAGAGTTAAGAAAGAAGAACAAAAAACCTGGAGAACTTGGTGGAGAAGATGGATGATGAAAAACGACGGGGATGATGAAGCTCCAGATGCGCAAGGATCTACGAATCGAGGAAGATCGGAGGCTTTGACGAACGCCTGAGGATCCTTATTGAAGATGAGAAGATCTGCGAAGATCTAAACAAAACTGGAGATCTGGAGGAAGTTCTGGGCGAGCGATGGATGTTCTTCGCGGATTTGGAGATGATGTTCTTGATGAGAGTTGAAGATTTCTGGTAAAAGACTCAAGAACACGATGAAGTTCTCTGAGGAAGACGATGAAGATTTTTTGGAATTCGATTGAAGATCTGAAGGTGCATGAGCGAATCTGGAGATGAAGGTCGAAGAACACATTCAAAGTCTTGAATCACGTTTGAAGACCACAGTTGAAGATCTTGGAGAACCGGTTGATGAAGATCCTGGAGATGATGCTGATGAATGATGAATCTTTGGATTGCTGATGGTTCCTATGAAGATCTTGATGATGAAAGAGTGGATCGGGAAAACGAATCGAGATCTTGAAGGAGGAGTTCTGGAAATTGATGGAAGTGATTACTGGTGGATGATGATTTCCGGTGGAATTCTGGCGAGATTCAACCGTAGGAACCACCGTGTGATTTCACCGGTGAAGTTCTGAGCTGTTTGCATGGCCGGCGGTACGTTTTCCGGCGAGTTTGACCGGTAGGAGCCAGGTGGCGTGTGTTGCACCCTAAAATTTGCTCAACCTATTTCACTTGGTTTATGTTTTAATTACATTAGCATTTGCATATAGAGTCATGTACATAGTCTAATCATCTGCATAGCATAGCATAGCAAGTCATTCAACAAGGGACCAGGTACTATTTTCATCTCTATGAGCCTATCAAGAGGTTATTATTCAAATTCAAGCATATCCAAGTCATCAGAAAGAATTGGAAAGCTAAAGAAGTCATTGGATCAAGCAGTGAATCTATCTCCTATCTGAGGGTATCTGAAGATCATCAAAGAAGCTGTGAGCTGTGAATTGAGCAGGGAGAGTATGTAGACATCATGGAAGACTTAGAAAGTCATTTGGAGAAGGAGGCAAGTCATTGATGTGATCACAAGAGTTGCAGTTGAAGACAGTCAACTAGGGTTTCATTTGGGTCAACCCTGGGTCAACTCTAGGTCAATTGATTGATTGAAAGGCATTAAGGTCTATTGGATAGATGTGGGGTTCATCATTTGACATGTAGAGAAGGATATTGTGTTGTGCCAAGAAGAAATCAAGAGAAATCAAGGAGAAGAGGAGTTTCTAAATTAGGGTTTCTGTGTAAAATCCCCTGATTTAGGTCAAACTTCCAAGCAAGATAAGTCAAAATTCAAGCTTCAAATGGATCCTTGGTCAACATGAAACTTGTATAGGATCTCAATACCTTTAATTTGAGTGGTGGAAGACATCAAGGAGATTTATAGAACTCAAGTTATGGTCCTTGCAAGTTACAGGTCATCTGAGGTATCTGAAATTTTGTCTGTGAAAGTTACTTGTCTTCCAAGCAACTTTTACCCCTCAAGAAGATTTCAAATGAATTTCTAGTCAACATAAGAGTTGTTCCTCATTGTCTTAGATTTCTATAATGGTATGGTATGCCTTCATATTATTTGTGGAACTCTACTTATGGTCTTGGCAAGCAAAGGGTATTTTGGTCATTTGAGAATTACAGGTCATTTCAAGCCTATGCCCAAAACTCATACAAGGAAGCTTCAAATGGAAAACTTCACAACATCAAACTTGCTCCAAATGACATTTTGAGTCTAGAAAAGTGATCATGGAATATTGTAAAGGCTCATAGCTCAATGTTTCAAATTTGGTGAATTTAATGAATAAAAAATGACCTAAAATTGAGATTTTTCATAATTTGGCCAAATGGGATGAAATTATAGGTCATTTTGATTGGAAAAAATGTTTTAAGAACATTGGCAAAAGTGGAGTTTTGAGTTTGGTTCAAGATTTGAAAGTTATGCTTGGTTACTTACAAAAGAAGTTACATAATCCAAAATTCAAGGAAAGTGTGCATGGGAAGTTTCTACAAAGTTCTAGGGCTTTCCAATGTCATCTATATATTGCATTGAGTAGCTTCATGCATTGGTTGGTGATTCATTTGTTCATAATACCAAGTTACACATCATTCTTCCATTTTGCAAAACCATCTCAAACTCCATCAAATCTTCACCAATTTCCAAATTTCTTGATCTCATCATCATCTAGATCATTCAAGGATCAGAATTCACATCAGAATTTGTTTGAATTGAGCAAGGATTTGTGCTACCAACTTCATCATTCAAGGTGCAAGAAGAAGTGGTTACAAGGATCTAAGGCATTGGAGCAAGAACTTTTGCATACAGAACAAAGAATTGAGTGTGTGGATCAAATCCAGATCATTGCAAGCTTTGGATCTCAAGAGTTCTCCATCTGTTTTCATCATCAAACCAGGGTGGTGTTTCCCTTCGAATTGCTTGAATTAGTTAGCATGTTAGAGAATTATTAGGTTAGAATTGTTAGGTTAGGTTAGATGGTTAATCCTGGTGAGTTTGAGAAGGTTTCATGAAGGTCATCAATGGTGCACCAAATCTGTTAGGGTTTAGAACTCATAGTTTATGGCAAGATAATCTTGGATATATAGCTTAATGTGATCAGCATGAAGTGTAGATTGTGTTAGGGTAAGATTTAGAAGAAATTGGAATGGTTGATAGCAGGTGAAAATGGTGGAATCAGAATCTTATACCTATCGGGTTTGAAGTTTGAGTGAGTTTTTGAGAAAGCTGAAGCCATGGTTATGTAGAGGGGAAGAAGTAGATCACTTTTGGTTTTTACATCGTGTGATTCCATTGAGGATTGAGGGAGAACAAAGCTGTTGAAAATTCGTGCATGGAGAAGTTATTTCTGAACCTAGGGTTTCAGGAGGTAGACGATGATGCATGGCCACACGATCTGATGTTTGACTTGGACTTGCAACCTAATCTAACGGCCTGAATTCAATTGGAAAACGGAGGGAAATTTGAATGCAGAACGCTGCGTTTCATTAATTCGTTCTGATGGGCTCACTAATCCGTTGCTATTCGCACCCTCTCAACCAAGGCCCAAACCATAATGAACTAAAATTCTTGCTATATGCACCGTTTCCCTCTTTTTTTTATTTTTTTTATGAGTTTTCTGAGTCATTGGGCCCAGACGCGCATTGCTAGGCGCGCCCCCCAGTCTGGCCCATCTTGTTTTTTTAACTGAAATTACTTACTCATTGCACCCTCATCCAAATCTAATTCATGTTAATTTCTTTTAATTCTTGTAATTCTTCAAAAATTCATAAATAATAGAAAAATGCTTATTTTTAATTGGTTGTTTTTGCATATTGTTCATAATTCTGTCAAGAAAATTATCACATAAAAAAATTGGTATTTCATTTCATTTTTATATTTTTAGTATATTTTTCTTTTAAATAGCTTTTTAGGTAGTTTAATTTGATACATGATATTGTTGATTTTGGTGTGACTAGATGCTTTAACATTTTTGATCCATTCTTTTTAGGTTGATTAGCTTAAAGCTTTAGCTTGTATATAAGATTTAATTCATAATTTTAGAACTTAATCTTAGATGATTTGTTGTGATTAGTGTGATCAAAACTAGGGTTTAGGGGATAACATAGGTGTGATGAATCAATTCTTTTAGGAGTTGTAGTTTGAATCTTTGGGGTATGGGACTATAGGGATTATGGGTAGTTAATAGATCCCTTAGAGATTACTAGGTTTCCCCTATTCTACTATTACTATCAATATATTGCTTGCATTTGCTTGACTGTGTGGTGTGCCCTCTCTAGGGTTATTATTTTGTCTGTGTGGGGTATTGGGTTTGCTTGGGGATTGGGAGAGCTGAAGACTGTGATGATGAAGACCATTGGAGATCAGAGAAGATGAATACCAACTTCCAGAGTTGATGAGGAGTATCCTTTGCTGGCAGCTTTTGAGGCTATAGGGTTTAGGAGCTAGGCAGAGCTCTAGAGTAGAAAACTTGATTCACCAATATGGAAGGTCTTGTTTGCCTCCATTCTTTCTCTATGATTCAAAGTCTCTTTCAAATATCCACCTCCTTCCTTTGGAAGGATTAGTGAATGTATTTGAAAGATAGAACTTTTGAGAGAAAATTGTCTGTATAATGTTGACAGTTGATGAGCCACCCTTGGTAGGTAATTGACTGTTTAACATTCATTCCATCTTGTTGACTGATATTCATTTTGGAGATTGAGACTTGAAGAAAAGCCATTGCGGATTGAAGACTGATGACAAAGACCTTGCTTGAAGATGAAGACTGAGGCTTGCTTGAAGCTGGTAGCTGTTTGGAGATGACTTGAAGACAGATGTTGATGCAGAGCTGCTGTTTGCTGTTTATTTTTGCTGTTTATATTTTTTGATGTATTGTTTGAATTTCCCTGACTGTATTGCTTGCTGTTTAACCTGTTAGGTTGAAAGTGAATTCTGTTCACTTTTGCCTATTGTTTTCTAGGTTCGAGGTTGAGTGGGACTCCCTTGCCTCGCTTGTATTGCTGCATCCATGCATTTTACTGCTTTATTGTATATATGTTATTGTTTCTGTTTCCGTCTATTCCCTTAGGATCTTTGTTTCTCTCTGCGCAAGAGAGGAGCATGATAGACACTAGGTCTTAACCCATGCATGGTAACATTAGGTCTTAACCCATGCATGATAACATTAGGTTAGTTTGATTCCCTTTGCAACCGTAGGTTAGAGTTCTGTCTCTTCTTTCTCAAAACAAACAGAAAAACACAATAAGATTTCAAACACAATAAAAGACACTTCTTCCGTAAAAGAACGTGAACTCATCAAAATGTCATTTTTGTCCGCTTGGACTGTTAATCAGGAAAACCCTTTTTCAGAAGGAATAAAAACAATCAAAACAGACTTGTGTCGTACGTGGCCCGAACTACGTTTGCTCTGATCTTTCATGCTGTATGAAAGTACGTAGGCATAGGATGCGATATCCTAGCGAGCAACCTTCCCCTCCTTTCCCGTAGGTAGGCGAACTACGTTGACTCTGATTTCTCGTTTCAGACGGGAATACGTAGGCATAAAGTGCGATACTTTGCCGAGTCATTTTATTTTCCTTTAACCCCAAACCTGTAGAGTAGATAGAATAACAATCCGTACCAGAAAACAAGCGTGGATCCCGTCGAGTACGACGGACGTGAGGGGTGCTAATACCTTCCCCTTGCGTAACCGACTCCCGAACCCAGGTTTTGGTTGCGACAACCATGCCTTTCCCCGTTTTGCGGTAGGTTTACCTCGAGCGTTTCCTTTCCCTCCGTTGGGATAAATAACGCACGGTGGCAACTCTTCTGTCAGCCGGCGCCGATTTTCGCAGTAGCGACAACGTGCATGCGTGCAAGGAGAAAGAGAAACGGACGCGTGGGAGTGGAGAGAGAGGATAGGGAGCCACGTAGGGGAGTGAGGTGGCAGGAGATGAGTGTGTGAGTTCAGATGAGGTGGAAGAAGTCTGGGACGTACGCGTGGCATTGCTTTTTATAGGACACGTGGCCTCTGTGGACCTTGGACCCTCTGACTTGGGCTTGATTTGGATAATTGCTAATTGTGGCCCAATGGATAATCTCAGACTTAATGATGATTAAATGATGATTAAGGACTAAAAAAACTGAAAATTAAACCTAATTAATCTAAAACGAAAATTAAAAATCAAATCCTAATTAAAATCTAATATTAATCCTAATTAACCTATAAAACGAAATTAAAAAATAAACTCTTAATTAATCAGAAAAAATCTAAAAACTATTATTTAATATCTAAAAAAATTATCTTTAAAAACCCTAATTAATTCTGAAAAAAATCAAATATAATCTAAAAAAAATCTAAACATTTTAATCCTTTTTCTTTTTAAAATCTAATCTATTAACATTTTAAAAACAAATAACATCTAATAAAATCTAAAAAACAATTAATCTCTATTTTTTTAAATCTATTCTATTAATTTTGAAAAAAACAATAAAACTCTAATAAAATCTAAAAACACTAATATCCATTTTTTTAAAAATCTATTCTATTAAAGAAAAGGATAATATCTATTTATATCTATTAAAATCTATTAAAAGGAAAATAATATCTAAAACTCTTAAAATCTAATAAATCTCAAAAAAAAGAAAAAAAATTTATTTAAACTCTAAAAAAATATTTTAAAAAAAAAACTATTAAATCCAGAAAAATCCAATTAAATGCATTAAAAATCCAGAAAAATAAGAGAAAAATCCTAAAAATGCCATGAAGCCGGTTAAACCGATTAAAGCACAAATGCACAACCGTAGCGAAACCCGGGCACCGAGATGGCCTGAAAACACAGGAAACGAGCACCAATTCTCAACAGACTTTTATTCCGACCGGCCTGTACTGCCTGAAACGCCAGGGGCTGCAATCCCGATAAAAATCAATCTGACTGAGGAAAATGCCATGTATGCAATATGCGAATGCGAATGCAAAATGCGTCGAAACATAAACCAGGGATAGGAACCGGTTGGTCAAATTTTAGGGTGCAACACTAGGTTAAAGGTATAATGAGCGGAGTCAAGGTCTACCCTTCCCAAAGGTATGTACTATAGGGTTAATTGTACCTGCAGAACAAGGGTTCTAAAGAGGTGACCAAATTTATCAGTCCATCTTTCGGATATTATCAATTTCCTAATTAACTCGGTGGTTAATAATATTCTCAAGAGAACCTCTTTTGAGTGTAGTATCGCGTAACAACTATTTTGGGATTACTCCCTCATAGTCCTCGCACTACGTCCTAGATAAGGCCAAGGTGGTGTTAAGGTACTACAGTCCCCAGTATCACGGACTCCAATTGACAATAATAAAAGTTTTCACGACTACTCGTTCAACCAAACCATTTTCAAAAGGGTCTCAACTGAGCGGTGATTCTCAAGTCAGCTTGGTCGGGACTCACTCTCGGCAAGCCTCGTCGAATATATCACCTCCTATAATAATGTCACTCAAGTCCGGGTGTATGACTTATCTCACAACAAAATAAATACCCCAAGCAAGGTACAATGATATATTATATACAACCAACCAAATAATAAAGTAAATAGTAAAAGCAAAACAAAATAGGGATAACCCTTAAAAGTTATGACATTCCCCAGTGAAGTCGCCATTTTCTGTTGCAGTTAGAATATCATATCAAATTATTAATTAATTTGAATCGCATCTTTAGTTCAACCGCTCTTTGATTTATCCGAAAGAAAAGGTCAAAAGAGGGAAAACCTAATTTTGCATCGTAAAGACAATGCGGGGAGAGATCTAGGTAAGGGGTTGGTTAAGCTTACGGAAGGTATTAGCACCCTAAACTTCTGTAGTACACTACAGGAACCTTTTGTTTATTATTTACTATTTGCTTTAATTATTTGCTTGAAATATATACTAAGCTAAGGGATAGAGTGACTTAAAAGACCTAAGGGTTAGTCCTAAGTTTACTCGGCAAGATTCGCATCTTGTGCCTACATATCCTGGATAGGGAATGGAATCAGAGTAATCGTAGTTCCCCTCGAAAGGGAGGTTAGAAATGTCTTGACTGTGGTCAAGGTTTCAATGGGGAATAAGCGTTCATACGGAAGCGCTTACGTGGAGTCTTGAAACTCCTATTTCTAAGTTGAAATTATTGATTAAAAATTAAGGTTAAATAAATGTTCCACGGCGGGAAACCCTAAAACACAGTACGACGACTCTTTGACCTAATGCTAGGGTAAAGGGCATTTTCGTCCACGGCAGGATGCCTAGACTATTAGGGTTTTGAAATGGTCAAAGGTTTAGGGTTATTGACTCGGCGGTCAAACGGTTTAGACCTAATCCTTCGGAGAGAGAAATTAATGGAAAATTAATGCAAACATTCGAATATTATCATATGGCAGAATTGAAATACGAAAATAAAGGAAGCGGTAAAGAAAAGAATGCATCGCGACAATCACTCGCGTAAATTACAAATCCCCAAAGATAAAAATAAGAATAAAAAGCAATAGCGACGATGTCTCGCATAAGTTACAAATCCAAAAACAGAAAGCAAGACCAATAACGGTGACGATATCCTCGCCCAATTACAGCCGAAAAATGAAGCGGCAATTAATGTGTAAGATGAAACAGAATCCAAAAAGTTAAATTCCTAAACCTTTTTTGGTTACGTTTAAAGGATAAAATGAAAAAAAATTAGTTTTAAAATGTTTTAATTAGTGAAAAGAGAAAGAAAAAAATTTTTAAGGATGCTTTGATTTGAAAAGTGTTAATGATTTTAATAAAAAATGTTTTAATTTTGTTTTAATTAAGAAAAAATTTCAATTTTAATGTTAAATTAAGAAGAAAAGATGCTTTGGTTTTAATGTTTAATTAAGAAAATAAATCTAGTTTTAATGTTAAATTAAAGAAAAAAATTTGCTTTAAGGTTTGATTAAGAAAAAAAAAAGGTTAGTTTACATGTTAAATTAAAACATTATAGTTTTACTATTAATGTTTAATCTAAATAAAGGTGATGTTGTTTCTCTAAATCAAATAAAGAATATAATAAGTAAAATAGAATAAAATAATAAATGATATAATAAAAAAGAAATGGAGAGGCCGCAGATAAATGGGCTCATTAGGGTTTTCTGTTTTCTTTGTCTTCCCCTTCTTCCTTATCCGCAGCGGCGGCCATAGATGCATGCTTCTAACAAAATTTCTCTTCTTCTTTCCGTTCGCCGTTTTCTTCTTTCTTTGAACCTGAAACAGAAAACAGAAAACAAACCGTGACTACCATTTGCTCACTGTTTACGGTTTGAAGCGAGTTTGTGGTTCTCCGTTTGGCATTAATGGCTTCGAAGGATGAAGATGGTGTTTTCGTTTGCATGCACTTGCTTTATTGTTGATGATGATGATGATACGGAAGCTTTGGCTTCTCTGAATCCCTTGCTAAAAACTCGTCATCTTTCTTCTTACCGAGTTTTTGCGTCGTCTTCTTCCTTATGATGCTTTTGAGGTGATGATGAGAGCACGAAGAGCTTCTCTGAACCTCCCTCGATTTGCCGCCGCTTTCTCGGTCTTAGATCCTTTTAGGGTTCTTGCCATTGATGATGATGAAATCGTGAGGGTCTCTGAATCCCCTTTTTCTATTTCTGATCCTCCCCTTTTATACGACTTGTGGGCTTACTTTATGATGGTTTTGGTACGATTTTCCCGGCGGATTTGTTGGTCAACTGGCTTTTTTTTAGGAACCATGGGCGCCTTGATTGTTGAGTTTTTGTTTTCGGGCGAGCCTTTTGGGTTTGCTTGCAATTTTCACGGTTTGTTTGTATGCTTTTAAGATTTGCGGTTGCTTGCTTGTTGCTTGCTATTTGCGATATTGTTGTTGCACATGTTGACCTGTTTGATTCATGGCCTTGGAATTTTCTGGGAGAATTGGCGTTAGCGCCTTGTTTGGCTAAAACTCAATTTTTCGGAAAAAGTGCTTTTCTAGAATCACTTTTTCTAGCAGGAATCACTCTTTTTAACCTCTTTTACTCTCTCTCTCTCTCTCTCTTGGATGCCATCGAAAATAAGAACATATTATTACCAGATTTACCGAGTTCGGAAAGGAGTCGGGAGTTGGTTTCGGAGCAATCCGTTACCCTCCCGGTGCACCCGATGATGACACTGCTCTGAGGGTATCGAAAAACAATCTAACCGATGAAATTTATCTGCTTTGCTTTGCTTATTTCCACAGGTTCGAAGAAATCAGAAGATCGTGAAAAGTCGAAGACATCGGAGAACTTTTAGGAATTAATGATTTTTTTTTTGTTTTAGAAAAGAAATGTAATTGAAATTTATTCATGATATTGTAAATTATTATTTTTTTTATATAATAATAATTACCCCAGTTAGATTAAATGAAATAATATTGTTATTATTATATTTTTTGATAAAAAATGACATGAAAACCCAATATTGAAAATGAGGTAAAATTAACAATGAGATAAGATTGAATAAAAAATGAAATGAGAATGATTTTAAGAAATTAATTAAAAGAATGAAATAACATTGATTTTTAAAAAAATGCCATTAATAAAAATGAAATATAATTAATTTAACAATAAAATGAATTTAAAAATGGAATATGATTTATGAATTTAAAAATAAAATATTGATGAAATTAATTTAAAATATGAAATGAAAATTGAACTTGAAATTACATATTTTATTAATTCCTAATTCCTCCAATTTATCCGACTAATCCCGTTTCCGACATAACTTCCGATTAAATCTCCCGGCAATCCACAGGAGCAGCTTTATCTGCATAAATCCAATTGTCTGATTAAACTCAAATAATCATATTCTTTGGCTAACTTTAATCCAACAACTTGAGTCGATCTAATTTTGAACATCTCAAATCTTTCTCAATCGAACCGTTCCAACTGCACCTCGGCACCGATTCACATCAGCAATATCCAACGGCTCAAATTCCCTGACTACAGCTCAAAATTCGTAAACTGACAGCCGAATGTAAACAAATGATCGTTTTATCCTTCATGAACCAAAGAGTGCACCACATGATTTTTCCCTGCAAAATCAAACCAGCTACACAAACCTGTTAGCGACTGGTTAAATGCAATGCCTAAATGCAATGGAATGCAAAAGGAAACGACAAATCTCAGGTCAAAATTTAGGGTATTATAGTTGCCCATTAGGTACTACAACATTGATGTTTGATGTAGGAACCCATTCCCCTTGAAACTGGGTCAAAAACCCTTGTGAAAATGCTGAAAACTTGACTTACAAGTCAAGAAATCTTGAAATTTCTAAGTGTATTTTCCCCCTCTTGCCTTGTTTTTGCTCATAACTCAAAATCCATGCATTTTCTGCTCATGAGTGCCTATATCACTTTTTAAGAACTCATTTATACCTTTCTAACAAGCTTTGAACCACCCCATTTGGATGTGTGGTTAAGGAGTTATGGTCTGGCCCTTTTCAAAACCTTAATTTCCCGACTTTTCGATTACTTCTCAATTCTTGATCAATTGGTCACCAAACTTCATGATTAGATATTAAATGATGTTGCGAACATAGTTGGATTCAATTTTGGGTTAAAACCCTGTTGGTCAATGGGTTGACTTTTCATTCAGACGAAGCGAACAATCGAAACCTCTTAATCGACTGTTGATGTCCTGGGTTCTCTGAGACCTTGAAACTTCTTGGGTAGACTTCCTTGGGTCATATGAGCCTCATGGACCATGTTTCAAGCTTTGGAACACCTTTTAGATCAAAATTCAAACTACAGTTGATTTTCCCAATCAAAAACCCTAATTATGGTTCTTGTACTGCATTATTTCTTCTTTCTTGGGTGACAACCTCAAATTGGATTCATTCTTGATCCAATGTGATATCCTTTATGACATGGAGACTTGATATATGGAGGATCAATCCAAAACTTTGACTGATCAATCCCTTGAAACCCTGACTTCTGACTGGAAGAAACCCTAATTCACCTGTATCTTGACAAAGATCAAACTTGAAATAGGTTATGGTTAGATAATTAATGTTGATGCTCCTAGAATGATGATGTGATCTAAGGGTCAAAATTTGGGGTATGACAGTTGCCCCTGTTTAAATATCTTCACCATATGGAAATGAGAGATGACGATCTCTATAGAATCGTGGTGAAAGGTATTTAAATATAGAAAACTGAAATTTTTGTCCCTTAGATACGATGGTATGCAAAGGGACAAATACTAAAATTCCATGAATTTTGAAATGATGATTCATGATGCTTCATGATGTTGGAGTGCAAGAAAATGCTGACACAGGAGCAAACGAAAAGAAAAGCAAAATAACGAGTAACCACTCACTGGGGACTCGACATATTAGGGCGAGATCCCAAGGAAAAGAACTAGTAGTTCAAACGTGACTAAAGGTGGTACTTTACGGGGATCCTCCACACAGGAGATACGAACTCCACAGGGGAAGATAAATCTTCACTGGGAAAAGGCCAAACTCCACTAGGAAAATGCAAACCTTCACTGGGGAAATGCATCGAGGGCGATATGGATAAGAAGCCACACAAAGGGACCAACGTCAACAGACTCGGACTCCAGTTGGGGAAGCAAAAGACAGAGACACGGTCCTTACGGGGACAAACCAAAGGGATTCCCTTAATGAAGAGTTCAAACGGGATCTTCGGGAGGAGACTAGAAACAAGACTGGACCCACCGAGGAAGCTAGTAACTAACAGATCTTCGGGATTCTGCTGAGGAATATAGACATGGTAGGGATGTTTGTAACAATCAATCATATGAGGCTCCACTAGGGATACTGGTAACAACCAAACATCCTGAGTTTAGAGATAAGTGAGCATTTTCGAATAACCAACAGGCTTTAAATGATTGCTAGTAACGACCATACTTTAGAAAAGTAGATTGGTAACAACTAGGTATCATACCAATAACAATTGGATTTTCAAACAATGCCAGTAACTACTAGACTTACACTGGAAAAACGGGTAACGACCACGCTCCATACCAATAACAATTGGATTTTCAAACAATGCCAGTAACTACTGGGCTTCAATAGGGAGACATGTAACAACCAATGTCAAGGTACCAATAACAATTAGATTCCAAATGATGTCAGTAAATCCTGGGCTTAACTAGGGGGAACGGGTAATGACCATGTTTCATAACAATAACAAATGGCTTTCAAGCAATGCCAGTAACTACTGGACTTATACTGGGGAAGTCGGTAACAACCGAACCTCATAACAATAACAAATGGCTTTCAAGCAATGCCAGTAACTACTAGACTTCAACGGGGAAGTCGGTAACAACTGAATCATATACCAATAATAATTGGATTTCAAGCAATGTCAGTAACTACTGGACTTCCTGAGAAAGATTGGTGACAACCAAATCAAAGTTCCAATAACAATTAGATCTCAAACAATGCCAGTAACCATTGGACTTCAAAGGGGAAAGATAGGTAACTACCATATCTTAAGGTACCAATAACAATTAGATTTTGAAAACATAGTAACCATTATGTCTTAGCAGAGTCTATTAACCAACGGAACCTCAACTGGGCGTAGATTTAAGTAAACACTGGATCTCTAACGTCTTGGTAGACACCAATAATTAGTATCAGATATTGCTAGTTACAACTAGTCCTCCTAGGAATATAAGCATTTATCGTAATAATACTTAATCCAGACAACTTGACCAAGTTGGGGTAATAAACCACAAAGCAAGCTCGTGACAACTGGTTTGGAGCAAAAAGATTGGTAACGACCAAAGGATCTCAAAGGCTACGGCCAGAACAGAAGCATGCAAACAGATGTGTATGCTAAAGGTATGATGCAAATGTAAATGCAGACCGACTCTCGGGGGGGAAGAAAAATAAAGGAAAGATAACAATCTAACTCAAAGCATTTGATCTATAAATGGAAGCATGAAATGATCCTTCCTAGTTACTTTGTTTAGTTTTCTATAATCAACACACATGCGCCAACCGTTTTCTATATGCTTAGCTATTTTTTCTCCTTTTTCGTTTTGTACGGTTGTGACACCTCCCTTTTTAGGCACCACATGTACAGGGCTCACCCAATTACTATCAGAAATTTGGTATATTATTCCAACCTCTAATATCTTTAACACTTCCTTTTTCACCACATCGCTCATTATAGGATTTATCCTTCGTTGATGTTCTCTAGAAGGTTTAGAGTTTTCCTCCAGTATAATCTAGTGCATACATACAGAAGGACTTATCCCTTTGAGATCAGAAATGTTATAACCTAGAGCTGAAGGATATTTTCTCAAAACATCTAAGAGTTGATTGGTTTCTTTATTATCTAAGGTGGCACTGACGATGACTAGACGATTTAGTTCTTCGTCCAAGAACTCGTATCTCATATTCTTAGGTAATTCCGTAAGTTCTATTGATGGTTTCTTAGGACAAGGTATATGATCTGAGGTAATCGCCAAGCATTCATAAAGGTTGTCATCTATATAAGGTTGTGTTTTAAACTTGTCGTCCTCCATTATGGAAGTCGAAGGTAATTTAATTGTTTCGAATGGATTTACTTGGTCTAATTCTCTTATGCATTCATCTATGATATCGATAGCGTAACATGAATCATTTATGGCTGGTTCCATCAGGAATTTGTATAATATGAATTCTACTTTTTCATCACCTACCTCAAACGTCATTTTTCCTCTCTTGACATCTATTACAGCTCCAATTGTTGATAAAAAAGGGTCTACCTAGAAGGATCGGGATTTCGTCATCTTCTTTAATATCCATGACAACAAAATATGTTGGAATATAGAGTTGGCCAATCCTAACCAGGACGTCTTCTAAAATTCCTATAGGATACTTAACAGATCTATCGGCTAATTAAAGGGACATCCTAGTTGGTTGCAAATCTCATAGGTCTAACCTCTTACAAACGGCTAAAGGCATCAAGCTTACACTGGCTCCTAAGTCCAGAAGTGCTTTATCGATAACCAAGGTATAGAAAAACTTCCTGGGTCTTTCTCCTTTTTAGCAAGCTTATTTTCGGAAATAGAATTGCATCCCAATGGTTTTGGATCATCAAGCCTTCGTTTGTTGGTTAATATGTCTTTAAGGAATTTGGCGTAAGACGGTATTTGGGTAATGGCTTCGGTGAATGGAATCTCTACGTGGAGCTTCTCAATCACTTTTACAAACTTTTTATATTGGTTATCTAATTTGGTTTGTTCAGTCTTTATGGGTATCGAATTGGAGGTTTATAAGGAGGGGGTGGTACATAAACTTTATCGTCTTTCTCTCCTTCCTTATCTTTAATTCCTTCGTCCTTTAGTTTCTCAGGTTCTACTGGTTTCTCTACTTCTTTCTCAGGTGTGGTCACTGCATTTTTATTAGGAGATCCTGGCTTATTCAACCTAGGTTCTACAGGCCCATCGTAAGTAGTTCCACTCTGTAGGGCAATAACGTTAGCATGTCCTTTGAGGTTAGGTTGAGGTTGTCCAGGAAATTGTCCTCCTGGTGAAACTTGACTATATTGTTGATGTGCCACTTGAGAAATTTGGGTTTTAAGCATTTTGTGGTGAGTAATTATAGAATCGAGTTTGGTGCCCAATTGTGTAATTAGTTCATTTATACGAATGTTTTGGTTCATGAAATCCTTGTTTTGCTAAAGTTAAGTTGCGATGAAACCCTCCACCATCTTCTCAAAATTCGGCTTTTGAGGAGCATATGGAATTGGTGGGTTTGGTTTTTGAGCTTGGAAAACGGATGGTCTTTGGGGTGTAGAATTATGAGTAGGGTTATTATTCTTATAGGAAAAGTTTGGGTGATTCCTCCATCCAAGGTTATACGTGTTAGAATAGGTATTTCCTTGGGTGTAATTGACCTGGTGTGTGGTTGTTTCAGCTAAAAGATTACATTAAGCTAGAGTATGTCCTTGGGTTCCACAGATCTCACATCTGGGTTGAACTGCAGCTACAGTAGCTGTAGGGTTAATAGTCAGGCTTTCTACTTTTTGGGCTATGGCGTCCATTTTGGAATTCATATGGTCAAGGCAAATGACTTCATAAACACCTCATTTGGTTTCTTTCTTCTCTACTGGGGCTCGTTTCGTTCCCCATTGGTAATGGTTTTGTGCCATATCTTCAATGAGAGCACATGCCTCAGGGTAGGGTTTGTTCATCAAGGCGCCACCGGCAGCAGCGTCGATGGTCATCTTGGTGTTATACATGAGTCCATTATAAAAGGTGTAAATTATGAGCCACTATTCTAACCCATGGTGTGGAAAAGCTCTTAGTAGTTCCTTGTATCTTTCCCAAGTGTCGAAAAGTGATTCTCCCTCATTTTGAGTGAATCGGGTTATTTGGTTTTATAAGACAGCGGTTTTACTTGGGGGAAAGTATCTAGCTAGGAATACTTTCTTTAGGTCATTCCAAGTGGTTATGGAGTTTGCTGGAAGGGAATCTAACCATGATCAGGCTCTATCTCTAAGGGAAAAAGGAAATAGCCTTAGACGTATTGCCTCAGGAGGAGCACCGTTGGATTTCAAGGTGTCGGCCAATTGGATAAAAACTTTCAAATGTTGGTTCGGGTTCTCCGTAGGAAGACCTGCGAACTGGTTCTATTGCACTAATTGTAACAGAGAAGGTTTCAGTTCAAAGTTATTAGCTTATATAGTTAGGTTTACTATACTAGAGTGGGGTTCTTCGTTAGATGGTAAGGCGAAATCCTTAAGCGGTTTCTCATTCTGATCTTCTTTCATTTCTCTTTTAAGTCTTTGGAGAAAAAGATGAGCTCGGGCGTAACATTCGTGTTCTTCTATTAGATCAACTAGGTTTTTGGTGCTGCGAGTTCTTTGCATTGACCGGCTAAAAGGTGCTTTAGTTTAGACGTAACAACAAGGTATAAAATTTGACGAAATTGGTCCCCGGCAACGGTGTCAAAAACTTGATGTGTGATATCCACAAGTATACGGAGTACATCAGAGTAATATAAAAGATTATTGATCCTACAGAGACCAATGTCAATCTATCAATTACTATCATTAAGGTGTTTTATCTAAAGCTAATGAAAACAGAGAGTATTTCGCGCAGAGAAAATAAAAATTAAGAAATAAATTTAAATTCAGAATAAAGGCATACTGGAATGTAATTCTCATCGATCAAACAGTACTCCTATTTTCTAAGTAGTAATACTTATGGGGAAATATTTTCTTCCTTAAAAAAGAGTTAATTAAAAAGGAACTGTCGCGTTAGCATAATCGGAACCGAACCTGACCTTTAATTTATATCATCCGCTCACGCTGCACCGGTCGCATCTTGCGTTAAAGTGAAGAAATCCTTTTTTATATAGCTACCTCTAAGTCTCAGTTAAAAAGTGTCTTTGATTGGAAACTTTCAATATCAAAGGGTTTCCGGCATATGCTCGGGCAATCGGATCCTAAATCTATAAACACGTCCAAAATAGTTTTAAAATCACTTTCTAATAATATCAAACTTTCATAATTAATTAATAAAGTTCTTTCGCTGTTTTTACCAATTAAAAACTAACCAACTCTTATATAAAGTGTCGGACGACTTTCGATCTTACCCGACATAGTCACGGTTATTACGTAAACAGAAACACGGTCTCGTTTACGTAATGGCCGACCAGTTTAAGTTCAGAAAAGTTGCATTAAAATTCAAAACAGCCCTTAAAGTCATTATACAAATACAACATGTGGAGTACCGTCGAAACGACGGTCCTCACACCCTAGCACAACAGATTTAGCTGGACATGACGGTGCTAAACATAATAAATAATTTGCTTGTAGAATAAATCATTTAGGGGAATAAAAAACCTGCGTGATTAGTTTACGAATGAACGAAAGTGTCACCCTTAGGTTTAGTTTAGAAAACGAATCTTGGAAATAAAAGCGATATGTAAATCGTGCGGGATAATAAATGTGTGATTAGTTTTCAGAATAGCAAAAGTGTCATGCTTGAGTTCACTCTTAGAAAACGAATCTCTGAAATAAAAGGCAGTAAATAAATCGTGCAGAAAAATAAAGGCGTGATCGATTCCCAAAAGTAAGAACAAAAGTGTCACACTTAAGTTTACTCTTAGAGAACAAATCTTTAAAATAAAAAGCAATAAATAAATCGTGTAGAAAAATAATGGCGTGATCGATTCCCAAAAGTAAAAACAAAAGTGTCACGCTTAAGTTTACTCTTAGAGAACAGATCATTAAAATAAAATGCAATAAATAAATCATGCGAAAAATAAATGCGTGATCAAGTTCCAAGGGTGAGAACCAAAGTGTCACTCTTAAGTTCACTCTTAGAAATAGATCTCTGAAATAAAAAGCGATAAATAAATCGTGCGGAAATTAAACAAATTAAAGCAAGGCAGAAAGTAAATAATGAAAGTACGAGTAAAATAAAACCTACTCCAAATTGGAGACTTGAATCTGGTACAATGCTGGAAAGTAAATCTGACTTAAAAGTTAATATGACAGCAAGATTAAAGTTCCTACGGTATGATGTTCCAACCTCAGTTACAACAATGGTGCAATAAACCTTCGATGTGACGATTTATCGCTTTAACCCTGAATATATACCTATGCTGTGAACTAAGACTGGATGCCTAAAACTAAAGATCTAAGTCCTATTTATAGTGTAACAATGCCTTGGAAGTTACGTAGCTTCTTTAGAAATCGTCTGGAGGAAAAATCTCTAGTCATGGCATCATGTTCTAACCGTCCTTGACCGTACCACCCAATACACAGATGGCACCCGCCATCTAGACATGGCGTCCGCCATGTGTACAAATGGTGGTGAACATGGTCAAGTGATGGTTAGAACGTGGGAGAAACCCTACACATCATGGCTACCCCCATGGCCAATACCATGTGTGTAATTTTCGCCCTAAAACTCTGTTTTTTGCTCTTTTCGCTCCATTTCTTTGTGAGAGGCTCTTATGAGGCAATGTACTTGAAAACGAGACAAAACACAAGCATAATGAAAGAAAATAACAATTAAACGAAAATAAACATATGCAATTCGAGCCAAATACGCAGTGTGTTTTAGTGTTATCACCCACGTGGTGATAGAGTTTGATGGTAAATACTGAAGCTAAACTCTAGCTCTATCTCTTAAAGAAAAAGGAAAAAGATGTAGTCTTATAGCTTTGAGATTAACACCATTTGCCTTCATTGTGTTTACGTACTGCACAAACACGGATAAATGAAGATTCAGATCGTCCGTAGGGCTACCAAATAACTAATTTTGTTATATGACTTGTAACAATAAAGGTTTCAACTCGAAATCGTTTCGACCGATGGCAGGGGATGCAATGCTATTGTATGGCTCATCATGTGATGGAGCAACATATTCCTTAAGAGAACGGTTTTGATTTTCAGCCATAATTGGTTGTGGTCCTGGTTCTGGGATATCTGGATCAGGAAGATTGTATTTTATTTGGAATTCTTTGATTTAGTGTCTTAGGTTAATAAAATGCTCGAATTCGTCAATAGGTTACTCTAACTCTTCACCTTGTGAGCGAGTGCTTGGCATACAATCGACGAATTTAGGGAAAATTTATTGCCTTAGTTTATACTCGTAACAATGGAATCACAATATTGACTAGATTAGTCTCCGACAACAACGCCAAAAACTTGATCGCGACTTTATGAGTCTATCGAATTATCTAACGGCAAGTATACAATCTATCGCGTAGTTTTAAAAGTTATTGAACCCACAGGGAGTAATAATTAATCTACTGTTATCTATTAATATTGTGTAAAGTTAAGACTAATGAATATTTGGATATGGGGAAACTAAAACTAAAATTAAAATTAAAATAAGATTTAAGAAATATATCAGACAAGAGAGACCGGAATGGATTTCGTGCACCTTGGGAACTCTGTAATTCATTGGCGTTAGTTTACAGTTAAATTGCTTTCAGTAGAAAATACTAGTTTAAAAACTCTATCTCACACTCTCGCGCTATTGATTAAAGCTACACTCTCTGACCAGGATATTTTTCTCTTGCTCGCCCATTTCAATCAAAAAGTATTTTTTTGAAAACAAAATAAGTCCTATTGATACCTAAAGTGTGCTCGCTGTATTTAGGATCAATGCCTAATTTTCACTATCTGGTTCAATTTTCATACTCTCGCGCTATTGGCTCGAACCTTTAATTGTTTTCACTCTCGTACAAAACAATTTGAATTAAGATTGAAAGTCAAAGCCAGAAGAGAAATTTATGAAAATTTAACGCCAATTTTATCACTGAGTTTCATCGAAACAACAGTCCTCACATACCAGACTCAAAGAGATTTAGCAGGACATGTTTTGAGACTTAAACATAAAATTCATGGCAATTGAAATTAAGGACAAAATGAGGAATAAACAAAAAAAGACTATAAACGAAAATATAAAGCAATGATATAAAAATCTGTAAAAACTTGAGTTAAATTCGGAATACTTCAAGTGCGAGGAATGGAAATAAAATAACTTCAAATATGCCGACAGGATTACGATCCAAGAGTACAATACAAAGCTTAAAACTATTGGTGTGATAACCTCTCAATGTAAGAGATTATTACTTTGAAAGTAAATATTTTCCTAAATCTAAATTGACAGAGCTTTCACGCATAAACTTGGATGCTCAAAACTAAGAAAAAATGCTCTTATATAGTGGTCCAATGCTGCAAAACTCCTTCAAAACATGTAGAAACTATTTAGAGAATGTAGGCAAGTGGAGGAGAACGAGTCCAATTTCTTTTCCATGATTTGTTGATTTTGCGTGTTTATGGCGAACGCCATGGGCTTAAGTCACTTATGACGTGGCTGAGGTGTATGGCAAACGCCATGAGGTGGTGGCAAACGCCATACACCAAAAACCAATAAATTCTTCCAAAAACTTCCTTTTCTTGCTCTTTTTCTGGTTTTCTCGCATGGACAGTCTATATTTCATAAGTACCTGAAATGTAAACAAATCACAACACAATACTATAATAACATAATAAAAAGACACTAAATATCGTGTGAATCAGGTCGGAATATACGATATGTCTTCACATTGTCATACCCAAATTTTTGACCCTAATATACCCATATCATTTGCATCTCATGCATACACTCTTATGCATTACTAACCCATTTTTAGAAAGTCAAGATTGTTGTTTGCTTCATTATGATCTCCAATTAGGGTTTTTAAAACCCTACAAAGGATTCAGGCAAAGGATCAATCAAGAATTGGCATGATCTTCAACTTATAAAGTCCCTCAATCATCCATGGAGATAAAGATATCCCATTCACCAAGAATCAAGGACAAGATTACATAATTTCAAGTTGGCCAAGCCTCAAGATCATCTGCATCACCAAATTAGGGTTTTGACCTAATCTAATCCCAAGGATGAATTATAGAGCAAGGCATGATCCAAGACCTCAAGATGTGTTTCAAGGACCTCAAATACATCATGTTAGTTCATTCACATGATTGTATTCATCCAAAGAACTTGATTCATAAACAGTGCAAGAATTCAAACCCATATGAGCCACAAACTAGGGTTTTGATGAAAAGTCAACCATATCTTTGACTTTTGACCAAGACATGATCTCCAACCTTGGGATATGATTCAAGACACTCAAATATACCCTTGAGTTTCATTCATAATTTTAAAATCACCTTGGGATATTCATTCATTGAAAATCAAGAGTTACGGTTTCTCTACATAAAATTCATCTAATACACAAACTCAAAGTTTGACTTTTTGAGCAAAACTGATCATCAAGGGCTATTATTCAAGAAAACATGGTCCTTTGTTGCATTTGAATAAGTATTAATCAA